>VZTL01010991.1:188074-272815 GCA_013400535.1 Scopus umbretta
TTTTTTTTTTTTTTTTTTGCTTTCAAATCTGCATCAAAAATCACACATGATTTTTGTTTTGTTTTTAAAGCAAAAGCTACAACAGAAAACCCTAGGCTGTGTATTAACAACAGTCAATTAGCCACATATTGCCTGGGTGGCTCCTGTAGAAAGGGTTTTTTATCAATAATGAATTCCTTGAAGCTGATGCATTTTACAGTGGGACAATTTAGTATTGGGCAACCAGATTGCCTTGAACGAAAAACAGAATTGTGGATGTGTGGCTTTTTGTATCTCTTGGCACTCATCCAAAGCCAGCCCTCATCAGCCCTGTCTGAAAAACAGAATTGTGGATGTGTGGCTTTTTGTATCTCTTGGCACTCATCCAAAGCCAGCCCTCATCAGCCCTGTCTGGTAGTTTTACCAGCCGGTTGGGGTTTGATGATGGGTGCCCATGGGCTGAAGGATTTGGGAGAAGGACGTTCATTAGCATTGCTGGATGGGAACCCCTTGGCTGATTCTGCTCCCTCTGGGCTTCTGCATTCATTACCTATTTCCCTGGAGGAAGGTACATCAGAGAAGAGGGAAGTGTGTACATCTAATTTTAACTTTGAAGCGGGGGAAATGATGGCGTGGGTTGTTTTTTTTTTTTCCTGGAGCTCCTTCTTATTGCCCCCCAAATATCTTTGCAGACTTTTAAAAACCTAGTTGGTTTGAATATGCGCAGACTTCTTAGCGCTTGCTCGGACCAGTGCCTTTGGGTAGCTTTTTGAAAAACATGAGAAATTAACATTTGAAAAGGTATTCCCACACACTCTTTGAGCAGGAAATGTGGCTTCCTTCTCCACCCACTTTATCACTAAGCAGCTTAGAGATAAATAATGGAGACTTTCATGGCCATTGTGGTTAAAAACCATGACCTGGTGCTGGGATAATCTCTGGAGTGCATCTTTGCTGAGCAGGGAAATTGGACAGGGAGCTGCACCTAGTATTGTCCCTCAGCCATTGCAGACAGTCTCCGACAGACCTCTGCTTAAAAGAGGGTGAAATGGTAGATGGAGTAAGTCAAGAAAGCCACGTCCTGAAACACGTTTCCACCAGTGGTAGCCCTGCCAGGTCTCTGTCACTGGATACTGAAGCAGCCATTGGCACTTGGTGAGGCTAGAAAAGATGCTCTGTTGTAGCCTGGACTTATATATGATCTTGGATCCAGACATATAACTAAGTTATTGGCCGCTTAAGGTTAACTCCTGGCATCTGTATGGGCAGGTTGAGCCTGCCCTAGGCAGGGCAGCTTGCTTTAAATCACTACCCACTAAGGTATCACCATAAACATGCTGGGCTTGGTTATAGGACCTGAGGTAGTATCCCTCCTCCGGGTGTATGTCTTGTGCTGACAGACCAGCTTGCTTTGGGGTAGCATGGGGAAGGGGCTAAAGGTCTTGCAGGAGATATTGATATGTCTTGAGACACCAAGTTCAAGAAAGGGTCATTAGAAAGCTTTATGGGTAAAAAGCTGACAAATATTTTTAAGTAACCTACTACACCAAACATGGAGATGAAATTTAGACTATTGGAGAGCAATATCTGGGAGCCAAAGCTCTCCTGAAGGACACATTTCAATGCAGCTGTAACCAGGTAACTGTGAGCAGCACCTTCACAAAAAAAAAAAAAAGAAAAGAAAACCAGACCAAATTTTCCATCCAGGCCTCAGTGTTTTCTTGCCCATTTTTGTATGTGCACCAATCTGCCAAGCCAGATGTACAAATGTGTTGTGTGGGCAAACAGGCACTTGTATGGGCAAACATTGCCTCGATGCACGCATTCTTGTGGGTAGGAAATCAGGCAGTGCACAGAGGCAGCAAGGAAAAGTGGGGCTAGGTGAAGGCTGGCCCCTCTGCCTGGGCATGAAAACCCTTCCTCTACTCCTCGACACCAAGAGGCTGGGATAACTAAGCTCAACAAGGCTCAGAAAGGTGGATGATATTGCAGGACCTCCTTTTGACCAGTTTCCCCAGCAGGCTGAACATCCCACCTCGCCAGCATTGCCATGGGGTTTGACAGACTCCCATGACTACGAAAGCCGTGTTTGACTGCATCACATCCAAGGCGATGTGATCAGCTTGGATGTGAAAAGAATCACATCAAGGTGCTTACCTCATCTCACATATGAATTCCTGTCTTCCCCAGGCTAGGAAAGTACACGTAGGAAAGTGCTATACCACCCTAGTATCACATGCAACACTTTATCTTCTACTGTCTATGAATAACTTTGTATAAGCCATTAAAAACAGGTGGGAAGTAATGCATTTGCTACACTTTCACAAGCTAATTGGGAGCATTACAACAAACGACTAGGTAATTAACCAGTTTCAACCCCAGTAATCACGTATTGTAATTGTAGCAGAACCACAAGGACTCTGTAATATTGACTCCTTTTGGAAAGAAGCACCATTAGCATTACAGTCTGAATTTAAGAACTAAAGCAAATATAATTCTCCCAGAAACAGTAGTGGGAAGGGAGCATTTTCCATGCTCAGTGCCCTTGGAGCAACCTGGAGCTGGTGATCTCCAAACATCAGCCCTGACAGGCCCAGCAGAGCAGCCCCTGGGCTGTGCCTCTTGGCAGAGTGGGTAGGGAAACGGGTGAAATGGATTTCATCTGGAGCAAGCCCTACCTGCAGCGTAGCTACACATGGCTGGTTTGGGCTGAACACAAATAATTACTTAAAGAAAAGCAGTGGCGGGGAGAGAGACCTCTGACAGCATAATCTTCCATCCTCTGTGGGCCAAGGAGGCTCTGGCCAATGTGATGGGCAGCAGGACCAGCTCTCAGTGGGGAGAGGACACCAGCTTCTGGTCAGGGTAGAACACCCTCCTTCCAGATCCAGAGGGCCAGGTGCCACCATGGACCTCATGGACTACCACCATGGTGCCACCGTCTTTGTGCCAAAGGCCAATTACATCCGATTCAGGGCCCAGTTCACTCTGTCTAGGTGGAAAACAGAAACAGCTTAGAGTGTCCTAAAAAAACCCACCCACAGGATCTGAGTATTAGTCTACTGCAGGTTGCTTTGAATTTAGTAGCCCCCACAACAAGCACAGCCCCTGGAAAGGCCCAGGGCTGCTGAATATCAAGGGTGACTTGCAACAGAAAGAGCTGATAAACACAGATCCCTCCTGCAGCTCTGAACATGCTTTGGTGCGCTGCTCTGTCTGCTGCAGAGGATGCCAATCTGGCACTGAATTCCTCCTTTAAAACGTTCCCCTCTCAGCTCCTGAAACATGTCCCTCCCTCCCACCCCAAAATAAACAAACAAGTTAGAAAGCTTACGAGCCTGAGAACGGGCTGCAGGCAGGAAGCTCTGAGAGATGACGGAGCTCCAGCGTCCCACGAAGGCGGGGGCTTGTGCATCCTTCTGGCTCATGGTGGTTTCCGGCCCCTTTGCATCACACGCCGCAGCTCCTGCTCCCGCTGCACAACAGCTAGTGCGGAGGTGGCTCATACAGATCCCATAGCAATGTCATGGTAGGTGCTGTCAGGACGCTAAGACAGGGCTAGCACCAGGTGACCTTCAAGACAGCCAGGAGCTGTAGGGCTGGTAGCTCACTGGGGAGACATGAAGCCTGTGTTTTTAACTCTGGGTAAGAATGACTTACTCCCCATTCAACACCACAGTACTTCCCTCCATCCAGCTGGAAGAAGGGCTGTGTAAGCCAGGTACTGAGTCCTCACCAAAACTGAGGGAGCCAAGAAGGGGTCTGGTTGATATTAGCCTCCATCTCCCATAGAATCATTAAGGTTGGAGTGAGGGCAGGACCAAGGGATGCTAATGTTGCTCCCGTCTCTGCCAAGGGCCAAGGCAGCTGAAACATCTCTCCCTGCCTAAACCTCATCTGCCCTTTATAGGTCTCTGCCCCCCTCCTTCCACGAGAGCAACAAAGCAAAGTGAAAAGCAGAGGCTTCATTATAAACAGTACCTGTTTCCATAGAGATTTGCTTAGAAAAACACACGAGACAAAGATGGAGGTTCACGAGGAAAACGCAAAGGCTTGTCCTTGTGCATCACAGGAAACGTCTCACCCACCTGTAGCGTTCAGCAGCCTCCACTCTCCTGGACAGGGCAGAGTGTGGGTACGTGACAAGACCCCCAGCCCATCCTCATCAGACAGAGGAGCTAGTGTCCTCTGCCACAGTGGATCTTCTGGCAGGTCCTGGCACCCCCTATGTGGATGTCCCCAGCCAACCCCCTCCAGAGCTCAGAGGTGAATGAATGGAGCCTGGCTGTAAAACAGCAGGAGGATGAAAGGCAGAAATGACATCTTCTTAAGAGAGAGGATGAAAACACGAGGCAGAAAGCTGCCATCCTCCCTCTGCCTGCAAGGGGCCCGGGCAGCACAAGACCTGCCTGTCTGGCAGATGCAACGTCCCACCCCACCACTGCGGCATGGCCCTGCAGCACAGCAGCTGCTGGGAGAAACCTTCCTGCATTCTTATCGACACTGACTGATGCTCAGCCTGTGATTCATCGGCCACGTTTGCTGTTCTGCGTGGGACGGTACAGCGCAGGCCCAATGTTGGTGGCTGCCTCTGCCCAGTTCTCCCCTTGCGGGGTGTGTGCTGATGAGAACCTTTCCCATTTCTTCTCACGCGTTTGACACAAACCAGGCCAAATTCACCCCTGGTACAACTCCACTGACACCAACAGCGTTATCAACACATTGAGGGCTGCTGCTTCTGTTTAGCGAGGGAGATTAGAGAAGTTTCCTTGACCCCGCAGCATCCAAGATTTTCTTGTTCTCCTGGCAAATCGTGATGCCTCAGGAGGAGATAAAAGCACGGATGCAATTAGATTCTCTCCTATTTGCCTTTAATCAACTCTCTGAGGAAACAGGCTCTATAGAAAATTGTTGCAAGCACTAATTTCCACAGTTTTCCAGAGTAAGGAAAGAGTTGCAAGACAGACAGGCAGGGCAGAGAAAGAGGGAAGGGGCAGGCTAGCATGATCCTACACCAGTGCTCACCCCCTGTAGGTGACATTGAGTCAAACTGCGAAGAAATAGCTATTCCCCTCACCAGGTGGAGAAGTGGAGATATGCTGGTCCCTCTCATTTGGTAAAGTACCTAAGGGGGTGCAAACAAGGAATTAAATAGATGGGACTTTCTTACACTGAGGTATGTTGTCTCAAGGAAAGGCAATCAAAACCCAAGAGCATTGCCAGGGAAATGGCAGCGGGATCAGGGACACTGGCACCCAGCTAGTGAGGCTGGATTGCCTGGGACAAGAAAGAGGTGTGCTTCCACCAGGACGGGGTCACAACCTACACTGCTTTCATCTGCATGCCTGGTCCTCTGAAAGCAGAGATCCTCCCCCTGCACATAGACTGAATTTTGGGACCCCATGGGATGATTTCAGGCCTCAAGGACAGCCTGCTTCCTTGATGGGAAACCAAAGATGGGTTTTATTCGCCACACTCAGCTGCATGGAGTGGTCTCTCACACAAGCACCAGGCTGATCCATGAAGGTCGCCTCCCAACAGTACATCCCTGGAGAGAAGTGGCCATTTTTATGGAACAGGGACATATAAATGGCAAACAAATTCCTCAGCTAAATAAACCCACGGATTCACAAGGAGAAAATTACAGCAGTCTCAAGAGGGACACAGGCTTCACTGCACAGGGAAAGAGACCGTTTTGGGGCAAACGAACCTTCTCCTTGAAGAACAGCAATGACTCAGCTCCACCAGCCAGGAAAAACAACCAGGAGGAGCTGGGCATTTTCTCAGCATAGGAAAGTCTTGCCGGGGAGGGGGCAGGAGGTGGCCGCTGCTTGTATCCAGTCTCTGCGAGGCACACAAAGAAGAGAAGCCAAGTGTCCTGCTGTGTCTTCCAGCTGGTGGATCAGCCTTCACCGTCACAGCACCAACGCTCTGCCGGGCACCCTGGAGCACTCGATGTCGCTTTGATCCTGCTGCTCCTGATAGACAGAGCGGCAGCCTGGGTAAGCCCAAGTGCTGCTAGTGCTAACCTCCAACAAGCATGTTTGCAGGCACATACCGCCCACAGAGGGGGAGAACAGTGGTGTATCGGCTTTTCCCAACAGGGCTGGGAAATTAAAATGCAAACAAGATTATTCAGTATTATCTTAGCTGGGCACATTGAGAAATCATCTGGGTTTTACATTCCTGCAAAACAAGACATTCTCCACTGGCAGGGCCTCACAGCTGCCTCTGCATAGCCTCTGTTTAAAAAGAAAGAAATTCATCCACCCTTGGCTGAGTCTGCATGATCAGCGCCCAAGTAGACACACAGCAACAGATACCTGCAGAGTGATAGAGCATCACTGCAGAAAGGGTGAGGACAAGCCGCTCTGCACATCCCCACAGGCTTGCGATGTTGCCACACAAGACAACAGCGGCATCACAGGGAGAAGATCAGAAACGTGGGCCACTTGGTCCTCCAGACAGCAGCTGGTGCTCCCAGGGGATGAGGGCCGTGAGTCTGGGTCACCCATCCGTGACAGTCCTAGCACTTAGCAGAGACATGGGGACAGCTGGAAGTGCAGTAGACCAAAGGGAATAAGGAGCAGGCTTCATTTAAAAAACACAGGCACTGTGTTCACTTGAATGGTTCAGTTGAAGTGTCCAAAGCCCAGTAGGATCCACACCTGGATGAGCAGGTTGTCAGGCACACACTGTGATTGCTGCTGTGATTCAGCCAGGAGAGCAACTCTTCCTGACTCAGTGCTGAAAGATCACTGCTGAAGAGCCATCAGGGTCCCTGCGGGAGAGGCTGTTATGAGACTCTCATGGCTGCAGCTGCTTCTGGAGAGCTTAGAAAATGACAGAATCCCCTTTTTTGGGGGAACCTTGTTCTGCTGCTCCATGAAGCACCTGCTCGGAGAGCTCACATGGCTGCTGCAGCCTCATGGAGCACCTTGAGCCATCTTTTTCAGCCACAGCTGTAAAGCCATCACCATGCAGCCTCTTTTGTTGACTAGGGAAGCCACACATACTTCTGTGTGACAGAAAAGCCGTGCTGGGCTTTTCTGACTGGGACACACTGCATGCATCTCCTGAGATGCAGACCCCTGTGACATCCCAGAGTTGACCAAGTCACAGAGCACGGGCTGATTGGTGGCTGCACTTTGATTAGCTGTGGAAGGATTTTTAGACTTCATCAAAACATATGCAGCCATCCTCACCGGAGGGAGCATCACACCAGCCAACACGAGGCACGGGCAGCCAACCAGGCATGTGAAACAGTAGTCTGGAGGGAGTCAGCCCCATGCCAGTTGAGCTCAATCTGCAATGGGCAGGCAACCACTGCCTGTACGGCAAGCGAGCAAGCTGCCTGCTAGCATCTGCTCTCACCAAAGGCACATTCTCCTCTGCTGAGACCTCATGTCATCAGGTAACTCATGCTTAGAGCCAGAGCTGGGATGCTCAGGACTTGATAACCGCCTCTAGTAAATTCTCCTTCTTCCACTAATGAAGCTATTTGTGCCTCCATAAAATAGGATTTGCTTCTTCCACCCTGAGCTGACATGTTTCAGGGAGCAAAGGCTGCCTCCTCCTGGGCATCCAGATGGCACCACCCCCAGGAGCCCCATCTCCGCTGAGAGGCAGGCTGTTACTGCAGCACACGGCAGCAACAAGCCTGGGGCTTCTTGACAGCATCAGAGGAGCACCGAGAGAGCTTTTGGTGCAAAAGTGACAGCACCTTGCAGACATCTGCCACCGTGACCACCTGAGACTTAAGCACGAGCATCACAGCTCTATGAAGGAGTGTGAAAGAGCAGCTGCTGGGTTGCAGTGCCTTCCTTTTATTTTCTCCAAGAGTAGTGCATCCTCATGCTCCTGGGGACTGTGTTTCTTAGGACAGGGTCTGTATGGGTCACCTCCTGCTGCTCTCTCCTCTCCGTTTTGCTTTTGCCCTCCCTTCCTTTCTTCACCCATCACCCATTTGATTGCACAGTAACATTTAATCCTGTGTCGCAGCCTATTCAACCAGCAGCCTCGAAGAAGTCAAGCCAAGCTGAGGTTTGGATTAATAGACCAAAACCCACTAAAAAAAAATCCCACCAGCTGGTCCACCCCCCAGTTTCCAAGCCACTGTTTGCAACCAGCACTGCTGTGTTAACACCAGGAGAGCTATTTGATCTGCCAAATGCCCAGATTGCCCCAGCAGGTCAGCAATATAGAAACTCATGGCCATTTAGTGCATCCGCTGCTGAGTACACCACAGGACCCAGGTTTCTGCCACAGCCCTAGAAAGGCAAATTAAAACATGGCTGTTCAAGGGAGATTTTGCTATTCCCAAGCTCTCAGCAGAGACATGTTTCACGTCTGTCCCCACAAGCCGCAGCATCAGGCACAAAGCACAGGGATACGCATGAGATCAAATTCCAGCTGCATATTGAAATAAATTTATCTGCAGCGTTACCACTCACCTCTCAGGTGTCCCCTTGGTCCTGCTGTCATCTGTCTCACTTCTCCAACTGCCAAGACTGATGTGGGGTGGTGGGTACTGCCAGGGAATGGCCCTGTTCAGAGCAAATGGTTTCTCTGGGGGTGCAGGGAGGCTGCTGGAGCAAATGGTGAGGAACAAGGGAGCTGAGTAGAAGGAGGATCCCAAGGAGGGTCCCCCTTGGTGACCCTGGCAAAAAGAAGCCCTCCCTCCTCCCCACAGCACATCCTGGCAGGGGCCCACAGCATTGACACCTGGGTGGAGAGGTTGGTGGCTTGACCACTCACATTACTGCATAGCCTCTCGGCTTTATGGCATCAAGACAAGGCTCTGTGCTGTAGGACCAGGCAACGCTGGGCCCGTCCAGTCCTGGTACCTCATGGGAATATCACTGCCATCCTCTGCACCTGTCTGCCTCCACATCACAAGGATGCCAACACACCATGGCTTGGCTTCCTCTTCTGCAGGACCCAGCCTGCAGGCGATGGGGCTCACTCCTGCGTTTCTGCTGTGCACGCAGGAGCCCTGGCTTTGCTTTGCACTTCTGGAGGTTCTTATGATCTACAGAGAAACACAAATTTATGGAAAAATACAAACACTAAATAAGCTTCCTCTGCCTAAGCCCCTGCTTTATATTCAAGCTATCATGACAGGCATTTGTCAGGAACAGAGGATAGAACGTTCTCCGTCTGCAACATGTCTCCTTATGGCAGCGCCGGCAAAATCAACAACTTGTTCTACGCATGGCTGCAAAATTCAGCCTGGGAGGTCTGTCTAGCCCTCTTGACCTCCAATTTCCCAGCTAAGTTTTTGTTGCTGGGAAAAGAGCCAGACTCCCTCCCAGCACTGCTGGAGCTTCTCCCCTGCCCCAGCCTGTTTGTGGGACAGCGTCCTCCCAGCTCCCCTTTGTCTGCAGCACTGTGCAGGAGTGGCAGAACCATCCCCCTGCCAAAGGAAGGGGCAGAATGTGGAAAAAAAGCTTATTTTCTGGCCTGATTTCAGCCAGGAGATGACTATAGAACATCACTTATCCGCTTCCTTCCCAGACTGAAACATGACCTGTTCTTATGACCTGCAATAACATCTCCAAGTTAATTCACGGGACCTGTAGTCATTTGTGTCCAAAAACATGGCTTAACCTCTTTCCCTTGATGCAGAGGCTGCTCCGAGGGGTAGGTGAGAGCCCCGGTGGCAATGGGAGCAGCAGCCCAGCCCCAATAAACACAACCCCAGCTGAAAACCTCCTGATTGCCTCCAGGTAACCCTTGCAAGCAGAGCAAAAAGGGGTTTCTACAGGGGAAAACTTTAAGAAACATGATCCAAGCATTCAGGCAGCAAGCACCAGCTCCTGCCAAGACCAGAGCAGCAATGCCTGACCCACTAGGAACTGCTATTCTCAGCACTATGATCTTGTGCCTCAGTTTCCCCACCTGTGAGCAGGATGAGACTCAGGGACAGTGAGAGCATGTCCTGGCTAAAGGACTAACCCATCTCTGCAGTGACTGGCTACAACTCCTCCAAAAGAAGGGCAGGGAGAGCCCCGTAGCCTCATGACCACTATTTAAGAAGTGGCTCATGGGCCACACCTGGGCACTGCGGCATCTCCACCCTGTGCAGCTGGGAATGGGCATCTGAGCTTGGAGCTGTATTGAGTCCTCTGCTGAGCATCTCATGGGAAGCCCAGGGGCACACTCAGTGCTGGCAGCTCTGTCTCCAAACCGCATGAGCTTTGCAGTGGCACGTGTGCATTCACGGAAGGCGTGTGCATGCAGCCAGTGCAAACAACAGGGTCTGGGAACAGCTAATGCCAGCAGCGGCTGCAGATTTTATTTGCACAATCTCCTTCTGCTGTGGTCTCCTACAGTCTGCTTGCTTTGGCTGAATATTTCGAAGGGGTTGCTCTAGCATGGAGGTGTGGTGGAGGCAAAGGTTCAGAGGGCAGCAACAGCTTCACAGTCAGAGGTGATAAGTAATCATGGAACAAACCTGTGCTGGTATTAATTGATGTGCAGCACCCAGAGCTGGTGGCTAACCCCAGCTTTGGGCCAGCCATCTTTTTACCCCTTTTCCTTGGGCAGGCATGCTCAGGGAGCACACATGAAGGAGAAGGAGGTCTAGCGAAAGCTGCCTGCTGTGGCTGAGATGACCTCCCAGCCATTAGCTGCTGTCAGCAGAGCGTATCTCTAAAGCTCTTCCTAGGGCAAGGATTGGAGCAAAGAGAGTGATGCAGCAAGGGGACAAATTAGTAAAGGCAGTTAGGCGGGTCAACCTCTTTTTGTCATGCAGATGGTGGTGGGCTGCATCTGGGACAGCATAAACCAGGGTGGGAGAGAGCAAAGAAGCTGCAGACTTTTGCCTGTAAGCTGCTGGGCTCTCCAGCACCCAGGGAGGCTTTTGTGCCAGGATGCTCCTGGGGTGCAACACAGAGAAAGGCCAGCCTTGTTCAGAAATGTCCCATTGGGCATGTTTAAACACCCACCAGCCTCTTGCAGACAGCGGGAAGATGCTGATTGTGTCAAGCATCAAATCGCTGTTGCTAGCACAGGCTGAAACCCTGCTCGAGGAGTTAAGGCAGGGAAAAAAGAGGCTAAGACAAGAAGAGAGTGGTGGCACATGTGACTGATAATCCCATCTGCCTGTTTCTCTGTCAGCTGTACGTCTTCATCCCTGCCAGCGCTGCTGGGATGTCATAGGCGCAGTAGAGCAAGCTGGTTTTCCGCAGCACTGGTCCACTCGGTGCAGGGTGGAAAGATGCTTCTCTTCCCAAACCAGCACCAGGTGAAGCAGGAATTTGCCAACACTTGTCACAGAAATGTTCCCAAGCAGCAAAGAGGAGCGGGTGGGCATGGGTGGCTTTCTCAGTCAACCCAGCCTCACTTGCACTCTCTGTTGCTCTCCTTCCCTGCTACCTGCTGGGGCACCTTCCACCTCTAAGTGATCACTGAGACCTGCGGGCAAGGGTGATTGTCCTTGCAGTGGGGGTCCATCCACCATGGGGGACACATGGCTGGAGACACTGGGCATTCGGGGACATGGGGGCCACAGTAAAGCCCCTGTTCCCAGGATCAGTGTGGATAGCCTGGGCTGTGGGTAGCAGACTGGCTGTGACCCAAGGCTGTGTCTTTGAGAGGATGCAAGGATTCATGGCCTGTCCCGTTCCCCACCCCCCCATCACACCCCCTCTGCTCTCACTTCTGCTGCAGAAAGCAGCTCCTGTTCCTGCTAGAAGGTGTAAGACACGGCTTTGCCAAGGGGTAGGGGAGGCTTTGCTAATTCACAGCTCCTTTGCACAGCTCACGCTGGTTTCCTAATGTGCTCCTAGCTGCTAAAGGAGGTGAGACTTGCTGATACAGTGCAGTATCACATGCCGGAGGAAGAGGGACTCAAGCTGGGACAGGGCCTTAAAAAATGATGGCTGTGTAAATGAAACCCACCCTTTGATCAGTGAGAAAAACCTAAAAAAAAGCTTGATTGCACATCCCCCCCCCACTTCCAGTAAATTAGCAATGAAATAAGGCCATCTGCAAGGCCCCACCAACACTTCAGAGGCCAAGGAAAGGGGGAAGCTGGGAGCTGTGGCTCTGGCTGATGGTCCTGCACACTCCATGCTTTGCCCGGAGGACCCAGAGGTGCAACGCTGTGGCCCAAAGCCCTCATGTTTGCCCAGGCACCATTTGCTGAAGTTAGCATAGGATTAAACTCCACTGGAATGTATAACCCTCAGGTTTATTTCCTTCCTCTACTCCTCCCCTTTTGGAAAGGGAAAAAACCCACATAATTCATGATGGCCATGATGCAGATCTGTGAAAATCAATCTGAAAATCACATCATCTATGGCAGATTGCTCCATAAACAGACTAACTGGGTCCCCAGGGAGGAGGTGTGGGAGGGAGAGAAAGCCTAGCTTAGGCCTGGCTTTGGCAAATAACTGCACATCCTTAACTTTTATCCCTATTCCCTCTCCCTTGTACCCCAAGCGGCACCGATACCTCTGCTGAAGTCTGCTGGAGCAGCCTGCCGGGTGCGTTGCATCCATGCCCTGGTCCTTATGGCAGCTCACTCCTGCGCTAGACTGCTGCAGAGACATCCAGCTCCCAGCCCTGCAACGGCTTTGAGCCGGGTGCACCGGGTGATTTTGGCTGCAGATCGCCGCTGCTCAGTTTCCATCTGCTTGCCCAGCCCTCCCAGCACCCTGCTGGCATCCTGCCTTAAAAATAATGTGGAGAACCTTTAAGGAAGAGCCAGTGCCCGTAGAACTACAGATGCACCCAGCGCCATATACCTTCATTTGGCTTTGCAGGGGGCAGTAGGAGGAAAGCAAGGCAGAGACAGAGAGAAAAAAATCTAATAAGATGAGGCCTCTTCCCGGGAAGGGTCTTTTCCTGGGAAGGAGAGCCAGGTTACAGGATGGTGTTTTGCAGCAGTCCCAGAAAAAGGACTGTTCATGTCCCCCGGTACCTGGCTGCAAGACAAGCACAACACTGGTTGCGATGCCGGTACTGCAAGCAGGGACTGCTCCCACGTCCCAGAAACCTGCAAGCTGCCTGGGCAGCTCTGCCAGCACCGGGGGCTAGAAGGGCCCTGGAGCGTCCATGGGCAAGGTGAGGGGAGCACACACAGGTCAGGTTTTGGTACTTCTGGTGGCCCTGTCCCCCGCAGCTCTCCAAGCCCCGGCGAGGAGCAGCAGCCCCAGCACTTCTGCCAGCCGCACACCAGCAGCATCTGTTTCTGGGGTCCTTTTGTTCCCGATTTATCCCCTGTCTCCTGGAGCTATTATAAGCAGGTACAATCTGCATTGCCATTGTTATTCAGATGATGTACAGATAATTTTAACCTTTCTGTTCCATTTGTCAAGGGGCTTTTTTTAGCCTCTGCGCCTGCCAGGAAGAGCTCTGGCTCTCCGACAGTGAAGGCTTCCCATTTTGCAGCACCAGTTTCCCTTGCTAGGGTGAAGCTCTGCCTTCCCTGCATTGCTCTGGGTATCTTTTTCATGGCCCCAGATATGTTAGGGGATTTGTGGAAAGGTAGCAGAGGAGGTTAAGCACTCAGCTAGCTACATCCATCGCTTATCCTGGCACCAGCCTCCCAGGCAATGTGCTGTGGGGTGTCCATCAGAGACCTGCACACTCAGTCCCACTTTCAAAGCCTTTGGGACAGTTCATACTCAAGACACTCACTTCAAAAAACGTTAATGCAGGATTTCTGGCCTGCACAGGAGGAGGTCCTCTCGTTAAACTGCTTCCAGCGCCAGTGCAAAGCCCTCAGCGATGAAGGCAGCATTACCACCCTTCAGAGCTTTCCCCACAGTCAGGTATGCCGATCATTTTTTTTGGCTATAAAATGGGAATGTGCTTCCCAGCCTGAAAAATGCTGGGCTGTGCCTCCAGCCCCTGGCTGCCACTGCACCCATCACCTGGGGAAGTGCCCTCAAACCTGGGCCCCCTCCTGGGTGATGTCCTATGGAACAGTACAGTTCCTGCTGAAAACATGCTTTTTTAGCACTTCATGAGCCAAAGAGTTGAAAACCAAACCTGACAGCATTTGGGAAATAAAGGGAAAGATGCATAAAGTGAAGTGCAACATAAAGCCAGTTCCTATAGGTCACGACGTTTGGGCTTGGTCCTCGGTGGCACCATGCAGAGAGGGGCAGCAGCACATGGGAGACACACAGGGTAAGCTCGGCTCAAAGCAGTCCAGATGAGCAGAGCAATTGCCTTCATCTTTCCCTGAGCTCTTCTTGGCACAGCACCCTCCCTTCACCATGAAACAAAAAGAAGAGTCCTGTTGAAAAGCCATAAAATATCCCTGTCATCCATGGTTAGCCTGCAGACTGCCACAGGCTGCTGACTCGCCTCTGACTGCCGGAGAACTTTTTGTGCTTTAAACAGCTCTGCAAAAAAATGAAATATAAGACCTGACTTCAGCATCTTTGCTTGACAACTCACCCGTGAGCTCTGGTCCAGGCAACAGCATCTGAATCCACTTGACATCTCCCAGGCACAGGTGTGGAGGGGTTCCCAGGCTGTTTGAATCCCCCAAAGCCCAGGATCCCAGCAAGTTTTCCAAGCCTTCGGTTTACAGGCTGGTGCTCTCTTGCATTTCTCCAGCAATGTGATGTCACCATGATGCTTTCAGCTTCCCCTGGCCAGTTTGCTGCGGTGCCACTGTTAAGAGCTACTCAGGCTCCAGCCCCGCCGTTCCCCCCAGACCCCTGGTAACACCCAGCTGACATGTCTGGAAGCAGCCAGGCACGAGCCACAGCTCCCCTGGGGTGACAACTCTTCCCAAATGTGTTCCTTGCCTCTCTCCTTCGCAGCCCCACACCCTACCTGGGTGCCAGGGCAGCACTGGCAGGGGATGGCCCCTGTGCCCACACTGGGGAACACCCCATCCCCTGTGATGGGGCTGCCCAGCACAGGCTGTGTGTCATACCCTCCCTGCCATGGGCACCTTTTGCAGGGGTCCAGCATCTCACCTGGGGTCTCCGAGGCCCCACCAGCATGGAGGGGGTGCCAACAAGACAGGGTCCATGGCAGTTCTTTACAACAAGGTTTTATTTTTCTTTCCTTTTGACAAAAACATTGAAGTTGTACATCGCCATCAGTCGGTTCGGTTCCCCGTTTGGGTCCAAACGAGCATGAGCATGTTATGTTACAACATCCCACCCCAGTGCCCAGGGGATGAAGGCAGAGCATCTCCCAGCCACCCTCCCTTGGCCCCCGGAGACGTGAGCCCCACTCCGGGGGGCTCTTCCCTCCGAGGCCTCACGGGGGTACAGGAGGATGGGGCTGGGACAGCCAGCCCAGAGGGGACAGCGGGTCTCCATGCTCTGGGGCTGCCTCATCTCCCCGCACACCCTCCGTGGTCCCCCCAGGAGTCTTGCAGGGCTTTGACTCCAGTCCCAGCACCAAACTGGGAACAAGTTGCATGCTACTGGTGAATTCCTGCCTGGGCAGGGGCTTGTCCTGTGCAGGCAGAGGTTGAAACACGTCCCCCCCTTTCTCATCCTCCCTCCCATAGTCAAGCACGGACAGCAGCCACCAACAGCAAGTGCAGTGGCAGATCCCTGGTGTCCAGGAATTGAAGGAGATGTCCAAAAATGGACTGATGAGACATCGTACAGCAGCAAAGTGAGTCCAGCGCCTTGAAAAGTGAGACGCAGGCTGCAACGGCACCTCGGGGATGTTTTTCCTCCCCCCTTGGAGTAGTCTTTTCCGTGGTTCTCTTGGGGCTTGTTTTTGGTTTCAGAGACTTGCTTTGGAGGTGCCGTCTTATTTCCACGGATCCCTGACTGCCCTCCCGCCACAGGAGCAGGACTGCAGCTATTGCAGGAGAGACAGGAGCAGGCCATTTTTGCATACTTCCCCCCTCCCCCCCCCCTTTGGGGGCTCTGGTTTGCTTCATACACTTTCTGTATGTTAGTAAAACACAGGTCTTACACGCCAAAAAGCTCAGGTTTGGATGCTGCAGCCCACTGCTGTGTGCAGATGCACCCCAAGGTGCTCTGCCCCAGCTGGTACCACCACTGTAAAGCACTGCTGCGCACCACTCACTGGCCCCAATCTGGGGCTAGGGAAAGTAAAACACCCAGAGCCTGAAATCCACATGAAGTGTGCCGCCCCACTCTTCAAGAACATCCCTCCCACCCAACAGATACAGACACAAAAAGCCGCCTCTTCCCCTCCCTGCAGGCTCTTACTCAGAGCCCGGTGTATTGTCAGACGCCTTTCTGCATTTAGAAGTAGACGATGCCAGCACCTATATTTAGAGCATGTACGGCATCGCCTCCCCTGGCCCCAAACACCACCTGGCCCCCACGCAGTCCCACGTTGCCCATCAGGCCTGGCTCCCCCAAACTCCTGCATAGGGAGCAATGCTCTAGCAGCTTCAGGTTGAAGCCACAAATGGGTCATGGATGGCTAGAAGGGGACAGAAGATGCCCATGCCACTAGCCAGCACCAGGGACCTTCCCCACAGCTGCATGGGGCATGGCTTGCCACCAAACACCGAGATGGGGGATGCAGGAGCTGAGCCAGAGAGATGGAGAGAGCTCCCTTGAGAATTTTTGGATCCTTTGGCAGCTGGAAGTGTATGTTCAGGAACTGTGGGGCGAGCAGAGGTGCCACCCACTGGCAGGGACCAATCAGGGCAGGAGGAGCTTTTGGCCCCATAAGCAAAACCTGCTCCTTGGGCGCACAGATGGCAGTTTGACCATTAGAAAGTTTTGTTTTGAGAGTTTTGGTCCATGAATGAGCCCAGGAGTGGGCAGCCTTTGGACCTGGTGGGATTTGCTTCTCACAAAGCAGAGCTCCTCTGAGGGAGCTCACAAAGCGATTGGGGCAGGGGCTGATCTGCACATGCAGGAATGGGGCAGTTTGTGCCCATAGCATCTTTCAGTTGGGGGAAGACATGGGTTATCCAGGACCAAAGCAAAGCCTGACCAGAGCTGCTGCTCGGCCAGCCAGAGATGCTAGAGAACAGCTCCAAGGACCCGGACCGCAACCCACAGCAGAGCAAAGCCATGGGCAGGAGGAAGAGCGGGATGAGAACTGCACCTCCTCCCCCTGTCCAGCTCAGCAGACCGAAGGCCACATCCCATCTGCACATAAATGGCTATGCATGGTTTAACCACACCGACCAGGCCCCCAGCCCCCAGAGAAACCCCTTCCCTGAGGCTCCAAAGGCACAGCACCCTCCAGCTCCCCAGGACCACGCTTGGGCTGAAGACGGACACAACTCATAGCAGAAACACGTCAGTGATCGCCAGGATGAGCCACCCATCACCACAAGGCCACCAGCATCTCCTCAGACTAGCAGGCAAAGCATCACACCCACAGCCAAGGGTGCGCACAGATCATTAGAACTGACAGCACATAGTTGCCAGACTAATTAATGACCGGCGCTGGGAGGTGGCCCTGTACTGTGTTTTCAGTACTTGCAGGAGGCATGAGCCGCCCTGCTCACCCCCCGGACCACGGTCTTCTACCAAAGCCCCACCAGCCCTCAGACACCTACCTGCCCCCACGCCAGGGCCATGGGGTTTGCAAACCCAGCCACCCCCATGGCAGCCCCCCTCCAAAGGGGGTGCCAGGCCCCGGGAGCAGGCAGGGGCCATGGCTGCAGGGGAAACTGAGGCAGGGGAAGTGCCGAAGCTGGGCTCCTCTGCCGGGAGGACAGATCTTAGGGTACTGTCATACACGCACAACATCTTCTCCCCCTTGCCAATACGGGAGACTTCTTTTCCTGGGAAAACACAGCAAAGAGGCCTCTGAGAGGTTTGCCATCACCCCCTCCACGCCGCTGGTGCCAAGTGAGCCATAACCCCAGGGACAGCCCCGTCCTTGTCCCCTGGGCATCCCACTCCCGTAGGCACCACACGGCACAGCCAGCAGCAGAGCTGCCCAAAGACCCCCAGCCACGGCCACCTCTAATGGAGAAAATGCAATTCCCACCACTGGAAACATCAGGGACAGGGCGAGGGGAGCAGGGTGATGTTCCCAGTGCTCTGCTACAGTGATGGGTGCACAGCAGCCCCCTGGGGAGGCTTGGTCCTGTCCCTGCCAAACGGGGTGCGGGCAGTAAAAACCCCAAGGGGCTCCCCAGCATTGTCAGATGACTAAAACAAATCCATGTATGTGTATATCTTTATATATACAGCATATAAATATATATACACACACATACCGTATATACACACACAGGCACACCTAGAGTTCTCCGTATATAAATAGATATATGTCGGTGGGAGACAGGATACATTCGGCAGCACTGAGCCCCCCCACCCTGCTCCCACCTGCCCCAGTACAAACCAGTTGGCTTCAGTTTTGCCCTCCCGGCAGGCAGAGCCACTCCGGACTGCCTGGTGCACCCCAACCCCTTGGCCCACCGCACCCTGCCATCACACCTCGCCCCTTTTCCGCGCCGGATGAGACCCTCAGGGAGGGAAATTCAAAGCCACAGCAGCACAAGCCTGAGCGACAGAGCAAAAGGGGCCCCTGGTACCCCCTCGCTGGGACTCTCCAGACTCAGGGAGCGGAAAACCATCAGGACAAGCCTTCCCGGGGGTCCCGCTCAGGGCAGGGAGAGGGGCTGCGGCCAGGGGGGGCTCTCACTTGCCCCCCCCAGCATGCACACCCAGCCGGGCCGCTCCGCCGCCCACCAAATGCTTCTCTGTGCAGAAAAAAAAAGTGATAGTAATAAATGAAAGTCGACAGATTTTAATTTTTTTTTTGCACAAAGACTTTTTTTTTTTTTTTCCCCCTCCATTCCGGTCGGTTTGGTTTTCTCCTTTTCCCCTGCATTTGGTTTTGGTTTTGTTTCATTCCCAGGCGTGGCGAAGAGCATGCATTGGAGAGGGGCAGGGCGGCAGGGCTGGTGGGAGCTGAGACAGGGCCGGGGGCAGCTTCTAGCACTTGTCGTCTTCCTCGGTGTCGCTGAGCACATCGATGCTGGCCCCGCACATCACGCCCTGCCCTGCCCCTCGCCTCCGCCGCCGGTAGTGCCCGTTGGGCATCTGCCAGCTGTGCCGCTGCGGCGGGGCTGAGCCGATGGTGTTGGAGCGGCCGAGGCTGGTGGCGACGGCCGCCTCGAAGGTGAGCGTCTCCTCCTCACCGCAGTCTGAGGCGTGCGAGTCGTCGTGCAGGGCCAGGTAGGGCTCCGAGATGTAGCGTTGCGGGGTGGACTGTCGGCTCTGCTTCCCCGCCGGGGAGCTGGAAGACTCGGTCAGGCCAGCGGCGTTGGGCTCCAGGGTGGAGGAGAGGAGCGGGGACCCCCCCTCGCTTTCCTCAGCGGGCGGCGAGGCGTCTCCGGCATGCCGCAGCATGGAGGTGTAGGAGAGGAGCGGACGTGGTTTGGGGGGCACCGGCGGGAGCTGGCGGCGGCCTCGCCGGGGGGTGCTGGTGTCCGAGATGGAGGGGATGGAGCTTTCGCTCAGGGAGCCCGTTCCCTGCAATGCACCAAGACACGCTGGGGAATACAGGGGTGAGGGGCAGTCCCGTGCACCCACTTGCCCCCTACGTCTGTGCTCCCTAAGCATCCTCCCGCTTGGAGGAGGCCCTGCTGTGCCCTCGTCTGCCCCATTCCTGCCTCGGGGTCTGCTCCAGGGATGAGGATGGCGTCTGCTCTTGGTGGTCAAAAGTAAAAAGTACCTGCAAACCCACTGCAGGAAGAGCTAACGGCTCACCAGCTGCTGGTCTCTATGGGGAGGATCTCCATGGGCTTCGAGCACACTCAAGCACTGGCATCTCCAGGCTTGTGTAGCTGGGACACCTTGACCTTGGCAGTGAGTGGATGCCACAGCAGTGACAGGATCAGTATGGAGATCCATGACTCTCCCCAAATGTTCTGCAGGGTGCTTGAGCAGCCCCAACCTGCTCAGCTCACAGGGGACACAGAGATGGTACCACAGGGAGAAGAGACAGTGTAGAGCTCACGGCACTGGGTCTTACGTTCCTGGTTTTGGCAAGGAGTTTTATCTATGCCTCCCTTTGTGCTTAGGAAGGGGTTTTTGTCACCCACCTGCCTGTTGGGTGTCTGTGACCTGCCCTCGCTGGGTGACCGGGACTCACGCCGCCTCTCTGGCGATTCTTCATGCGCCTGGGGACTCCTCTCCTCAGAGTTGCAGCGGGAGATATCGGGGGACAGCAAGTGCTTACGCTCTTTGGATCGGCCCCGCTCCCTGCCGCCTGAGCGATGCCCATCGGACCGGTGGCCTGCAGGACATCCCCATCAGTCCCCAACGTCCCTTCCCCAGGAGCAGGGGATGCTTCACTGGGGTTTTTTTTGGCATTGGTGAGGGATGGGGCCACCCGCCCTTGCTCACCCGAGTCGGCGTTGAGGCGCCGGGCGGAAAGCTGGAGCGAGGAGTGGTAGCTGCGCCGGCGGGACTTGTAGGTGTTGTCGCTGCTGCGCTCCATGGAGAACTCATCCAGCCAGGAGCTGTTGGTGCGCTTATCCCGGATAGTGGAAAATGATCGCCGCATCGAGCTGCTGTCTGTCACCACCTGCAAGCAACCCCAGCCGGTGGGGGAGGGGGTTAGCACCGCGCAGGGCTGGGGGGTACAGCAGTCAAGCAATTACCAGTTGACCCACTATCACTGGCACACCAGCCTCCGGGATAGGGAGATTCGGGGTAGGGACACGGCCAGCCTGAGCACAGCCTCCCCAGATAATCTCTGCACAAATCAGGGGTGGGAGCAAAGTGGGGTTTAGCTTTTGTGCTTGTGAGCTCCCCTGTCCCAGCGGGCTGGGAACTGTGCTCCACAAGCAAAGCCAGTGACTGTGATTCAAGCCAAGGTGTTGCATGTCGGGGGAAGAGCAGCAGCATCCCGTCCCAGGTGTGGGGTCACGGGGGGTACCAGACCATTGCCCCCCCCGTTGCCTCAGCATCCCTCCCCACCTTGAAAACAGCGTCAAGTGGACCAGAGACATCAAAGAAGAAACCACTGACAGAGAGGGGATTCTCCAGTGCCCTTCACTCTGTTTATTTTCCTGGCTGCTGCCACTTTTCCAGACCCCTCCCTGGTCCTATTATTCTCATGTCCCCATCCCCTGCACTCCTTCCTTCTCTCCATGCTCACAATATTGTTTTATCTTCCCTCTCCTTTTCTTTCCCCCTCACCATGCTTCTCCTTTCTACCTTCTCCCCTCCTTCTAGCTTGTGTTCTCACATGTTTTGTGGAAAACATCACCTCCTTCCATATTCGCCTTTGCTTTATTGTAGCAGCTTTTTGTCTCTGCAGCCTTGGGCCATTCTCCCTGTCTCCTCTCCTTGCACCAAACCCTTTCTGCTCCCATCTTCTCCTTCTGATCATCTCCCCTACAGCCAAATGGTCAATAAAGCCCACAAGACAAAGCCTCCCTTCCTCTTCACGCCCCTCCAAAGTGCCATCACATGTCACACCAGCACCGACACCAGGACCTCTGTGAGAAAGCAGACCCAGAGACTTCACAGCAAAACCAAACCCTGTAAGAGCGTCTGTGTCTCGGCGGAGGCTGAGTACAAGACATAACAACAGAGAAACCGGGCAGACAAATGAGGAGGTGAGATGTGGCCTGGGTTTCCCTGGACAGATGGAGAAGCATGTGCATTGGGACAACAGGAAAAGAAGGAAAAGGCATTTCATCACTTGGGAGATCATCTGACGGCTGGGATGGAACTCCTCGAACTTCAGCCAGCACCCAGGGCTGGAGGAAAGGAGGGGTGTACCACTGCAGGGGGACCCTGCAACCTCCCAGCATGGCCCTGCTCCACCATGGACCTCCCACGTGAGCCAGGAGACCGATTCCCCTGGCTGGTCTCTGCTGCCCGTGTCCCCCATGTAGGGGAACAGCAGCTCTCCTACTTGTGCAGCACCACAAAGATGGGGAGATGCTTTGATACTGGGGCACTAGGAAAGCTGTGGAGCTCATGGGACTTGCTCAGCTTGGAGAGAAGCCCCAGTGTTACCTGGTGGGCTTTGCTTGGACCCGGCACTCATGGGGGCTTTGCTTGGTTTTACCTGGGGATCCACAGTGAGACGAGGCATGGAGGAGGCCCTCCCAGAGACAGCGTGCTCCTGAGTGTCCACGGGAAGGCAGCTGCCACGGTTAGAGGGCTGCACTCTTTGAAACTCCCTAACCTCTGGCTCCTGGAAATAAACAGACAGCCAAGCTCTTGGGATGGGGTTTGAGCAGGGCAGCACGCTGCTTCTGTCCCGTTTGCAGGGGACAGCCCTGCTCACTCAACCAGCGGCAGAATTTAAGTGGGCCAAAAAGGGAGTCTAAGACATATTATCTGTCACGTCACCACTGAAAAATAATCTCTGATTCACAATCCATTGCAGGTGAACCCAGATGAGGTGCTTCAGGCTCGCCTAACGGCGAATTCATCTTGCACCTCTTAAGTGGCAGTGGAAACCCTGCCTGGATCTGGGGATGCCCTGACTGCCCAGGCTTTAATTCCTTCTCCTTTTGCCGAAAGGTGACAAACATAGGGGATTTTCTCTCTGACCCTGCTTTAAAGGCTTTCTGGCCACATCTCCGTTAAAAGAAAGCATGCCGACCATAGCACCTTTGCGCTTTCATTAATTCCCAATTTACGGGACTCTTGTACAGGACGTGGTCTCAAGGAGACAGGCAAGGAGTGACCCTAGAGACCTGTTAGGTGACTTTATGGGGAGGGGGGAGTCTCAGGTGCCACATCCCTGCCGGGAGGACAGCGGCATGGTCGGGGTGGCCAGGGCAGGGGACACCCGCCTGTGCGGTACACAGCTCACACAGAGTTCTACAGACCCTGGGGACACGGACCGGGCTGGAGATGCACAGTGGTACAACACTGCATCTGACAAGCGTCGGGGTGGTGCGCGAATGCACACACACAGACATGGAGAGAGATATATATAGATATGTATATATATATATATACACACACAGAGACAGACACTGCTGCTGCCAGCCGGCACATGTGTGAGGCCGGACGGGTGTGCTCCCGTTGGAGACAGTTTGACAGCTTGGTTTGGGACTGGGGACACCAGCACTGACAACAAAATGAAAATGAATCCGAAAACATCAGATACCATCACTCAGCACGAGGTAACCCACTGAAATGAGCGCTCAGTGGAAAAAAGAGCAGCCTGTGAAGAGAAGGATATTTTACTGCAGGACATCGGACCCTGGTCACAGCTCTCGCCCCAAAAGCGCCTACCACTGCCTAGCCACGCTGGCCAGGGCTGGTCCAGGGATGGCTGCATCCCCAGTGCCTGGACAGAGGGCGAGGGGCCAGAGCCCCAGCTGGGGGACACCCAGGAACATTTGTTCCCTGCTTCAGATCCATGCGTGACCCAGCAGCTGCCATCCCTTCACTGTGCTGACTGCCACAGGGGCAGGGAGCAGTGTTTCACCACTGTGCCATCAGCCCCACACCTCCCCGTGCCCACCAGCATCCTCACTGGGACCCCAGGCAAGTGCCCACCAGGCAATATGTGACTTTACCAGAGACTGGTGCTCCTGGAACTGCCCATGGGCTGGATCCATGCATGCCAGCTGGAAGATCTCCTGAGGCGAGAGCGGGCTGAGCGAGGGGAACCCACTCCGGCTGCTCCTGCAAAGATGGTACAGCTTCAGGGAGGCCACATGCCGGGTGCTGCCATCACTGGGTATTGCCTCTCCAGCAGCTCAGAGCTGAGGAGCCCCCGTCCTTGCCCCTCAGGCTGTCAAGGCTGAGACCTCCAGGACAAACATCATGTTCCTTGGACAGCTGAAGTGGTGCCCGAGAAGGAGAGGACACCAGTGCCCCAGGTCCCACAGCAGCAGTGGAACATCCCAAGTACAGTGCCAGCAACTCCCACCATCTCATTCCCACCAGTCAGGGTGCTAGGATCCTCCACCGAACCTACACCACCCAGGGACCCACTGCTCAACTGCTCTCCAGGTTCAGGTCCTTCCCAGACCCTCCCAGATAAGAGAATTTGCACTTAGTGCCAGGATGGTCCTACGAGAAGAGCATCCATGCAAACACCTGGCCACCCCCCTTGGCCACCTCCACTGCTGTTGGTGATGCTGACACACACCAGCTACCTGGGATCCTGCAAAAGCTTTGTGCTGGGAGCTTTCCGCTCCCAGCGGACCCAGTTTCCCAAACTGGGTCCCCCCTGCTCTCAGCAGCTCTTTAACCCTCCATGCATCCCAGTGCCAGCTCCAGAGAACAAAATGAGGGCTGCAGGAACAGAAAAGCAGCAGGAATACCTCCCTTCTTCTCAGGGCAATACTCACAGGCCCGAGAGGGTGTCCTGCTGGAGGTAAGGCAGAGCCTTCGCGTTCGAGATGATTTCCTGTGGCAAGGAGGATGGCTCCATGCGCTGAAACATGGGGGCATTTTTCTGTATTGAGGAAAGGAAGAAGCTGAGCCTGTAGGAAATGCAGATGAACATCCAGTGCTTCACCAACCAAGCCCCCACTGCTTGGGAAGGTGACGGCATACTCATGTTTGCTGTCGGGGACTGAGGATGCACGTACGCATGCCTTGTAGTTACCAAACCCCAACCTGTACCACCATCTTCATCCCTCAGCTGCATCCCATGCAGCTGGCTGCAGGCTTGGTCAGGACGTGGTAGGAAGCAGCAAGAGTGCTCTGAACTCTCGCCTCCTTCCCACCGTGCACCCCTGCTGAGCCTCACCTGCTCCTCCAGCTGCTGCCGCTGCTTCTTCGCTTTGCTCTGCTTGTAGTAATCCATGATCATCATGGCTGCATATATTTTGCCAACAGTCAGGTCAGAGGCTGAGAGCATAAGAGGGGAAGGAAGGTGGGGGACACTTTTGTCTTAACAGAAACAGCAGGTCTGAAGGCAGCAGTGCAGATCTCGGGAAGAGCCCTGCTGTGGGATACCCTGGTGACCCTCAAAGTCTGCTCACCGCTCCAAAAGAGAGATGAACATCCAGACACTCCAGGTGGAGGTAAAATGGATGGAGATGGCTTGAAAGCATCATGATAAACGGCCAAGACACACATCTTCATCACATCATCATATGTGACAGAGCAAGTGATGCTCAGCCTCCTGCCCTTATATGCTCCAGAGATGATTTACAGAAGACTCTGGATTTGGCAGGAGTAGATCACTGCAAACTAGGCATTTTTCAAGAGGGTTCCCAAGCAGCCAGGCAGAGCAAGGCAGAAGCCAGCCTGTAGCAACACAAACCCTTTTCCGACTTCTCCCCCAGCTGGGGACAGGTCTGGCCGGTCCCTGCCTCCCTTTGGGAAGAAACTGCTACAGGTATGATGAAAACTTCGCAGCAATGACAGCCCTGTCAGAGACTCACTTTTTGGCATGGGTACCAACAGGTCAAGCATCTTCTGGGACAGGTGAGGCCAAATGGTGAGGATTTCCTTTTGAAGCTCAGAGTCCAACTGCTGCCAATCTGCACCACCTTGAACAGCGGGGGAAAAAGAATGGCCCACATGCATCAAGACCTGGTACCAGAGTCCAACTAAAAACACCCCTTTCCCATCTTGAAGTGAGGTTCACAGGCAGCAACCAGCTCTCTCTGGGCTGTGAGGGCCATCTTGCATCAGTGAGCCTGGTCTCCTGCTCTCACAGGGAAACTTTCCTTCCATATGTGCCTCCATCTCTTCATCCCCTGCCCTCCCACTCAAAGCTGCCATCTTCAAGCTCGCCCTGGGTCCGTCTCTGCGGCTCCAATCCTACTCCAGCCCACACACACCTGCTGCTGCCCCACTTTCTCTTTTCTGGTGTGCGGATCATGTGCTGGTGAAAGAGCAGCTCCACTTGGTTGAAATCCTTAAATATTCGCTGATGCTGTGCAAGGAGAGCAGAGCTCTCTGGCTAGTGGTGAAGGTATTTGCTGAGCTTGGGAAGACCCAGGCTCAAAGGGAGCTGTCAACACACGCCAAACAGAGACACCCAAACCCGAGGCAACTCTGCCAAGCTGTAGGAGACCTAGGTTCAAATCTCTGCTTTATCTAGACGGGCTTGAACCCAAGGAGCTGTCTCAGCACTGGGCTTTTGCTGATATCTTGCCCTGGGTTGGGTTTTCTACCAACGGCTGAGCTGTTCCTAGGGGACATTTTATTGAAAATGGCATGTTTCTGCAGAAAGCTTTTGATCTGATGAATCAGAGCATTTCCAACAACAACAGCAAAGCAGGTTTTCCTGCTCTGAACATTTTATCTTCCCTGAGAGATTTCTGTTCCCCAGCCTTAGGAAGCCAAGCACATGTGATCTTGTCCTTCCTTGGTTTGGTTTTGTACATGGGGAAGAAGGGGAAACCTCTCTCCCCTACACAGTGGACATTAAGCTGTTTCTGCTCTCTGGAAGCAGCTTCTAGTGGAAAAACGGCTGCCTCTTCCCTAAAGAAATAGATTTTTTATAGAGAGCAGCAGAAATTTGCCTGTTCAAGGTAATCAGTTCCATCCACATGCCAGGCTCTGGGTGGCCAACCCCAATATGGCTGTGATGTCCTCAGCCTGCCCAAAGGATGAGTGCTGGTCACTCTGAAACCCTCCTGGCTCCATCCCCTCTCTACCCCACCGACCTTACCTTTGGCAATTTTGATGTCCAAGGCCGTGCGTATGAGTGCCATCAAGGTGGAAGTAAAATGGACAGTCATGTCTTCGGCCACAGGCATGTTCATCAGCACCAGTCTCTGCGCAAGAGAGAGAAGAAAACAGCGGACGGAAAACAATATCGAAAAACACATCGACCAGGCTGGAGGAAAAGAAATTAAACGTTAAACAAAAGGGAAAAAAATAAAAAATAAAAAGCAACAAAGAGTGTCAAAACAGCACAGCCAAAAAGAAGGGCAAGGATCACCCCACCACCCCCCCGGCTCCTTCCACCCCAGGACACCGGCTCACTGCCTTCCAGGGCTCCTCCTGCACCCCAGGAACAGCCCCTGAGCCCCCCTCCCCATGGCACCGGAGCTGCCACGGCACCTCCCGGCACTTTTGGGAAGACACGCCTGATCCGTCAGGGATGTGGGCGTGGGGAATGCTTGTCAAGGGGGGAGGGGGCTCAGGTTTCTGTTCCCCGGGTGGTTTGACTTTCTGGCTCTCAACCCTTCCCACCTGGGGCAGGGGAGAGGAGGGTCCCTAACCTTCAGGGACTTCAGGATCAGCTGGATTGCTCTAGCATGCTACATCCTGGCGCTCCCTTTTTGCGTCTTTCAGAGATGAAGTTTGCCAGCACATGCACAGGGTCCAAATTATCCAAGGGTGGGGAAGGGAAGGAGGGGTAGAAAAAGTGCAGAAGGAAAGAGAGAAGGGCAACCAAGGCAGGTTAGACACGCCATGCTCCTTCCCCACCCTGGCCAGGCGGGGTGCAAACCGAAGTGACCAGATCCACTTTCCAGAGAGTATATTTTGCTTTGTGAATACCTTGGATCATCCCTTCCCTGCCCATTCCTTTTCCCCCGGCTTCTCAGATCCTTTGCCTGCTTTCAAGCCTCCCTTTTTCTCCTGGAAAAGTGCGATGGTGGATGTATGCATGCGTGAACAAATACATGAGAGCTGGAGAGGGTGGCAGCGCATTTGCAAATGTGCAGAGATCCCCCCTTCGCTAGCACTGAATGCTGCTGAAGGAGCTGCAGGCAGCAAGTCTGTGGCCAAGGAAAGCTTCAGTTTGCTCCAGACCTGGACAACACATTGCTCTGTAGCTCTGAGTTCTGTCCTAGCAGCTGCTGCCCTCAGCAAAGCCACGCAGCTCCTACCCCACTTCCTTCAGGGCTTCCCGCGTTCCTGCTTTGTGCCTACGCAGCTGGGAGCACGCTGTGTCTGTGCCGTGAGCTGACTGCTGGCCACCGCCCCAGGAGGAGCGCAAGGGTAAAACTCAGAGCCACTTCTTGAAGGCACCTAGCTTTCCCTTGCACAAGCCATCCTTGGGATAGCTCATGCTGATGTGGCTGGCTCCTTACACACTGCAGAGCTGCTCCTTCAGGATATGTCCTTGCTGCCCACCTGCTTCCCATCTCCATGGGCTTTAGCCCTGTTTCTGCGCTGGCTGGGACAAAGACGGTTCCAAGCCCAGGGGATGAACTTGGGCCAGTGAGCTCCTGGAGACACGCTACCCTCCCAGCCGTACTACAGGGTTGCTCCTCACCTCATCTTCTCCAACCCTCCCACCTCTGCACTATTGCTGAGCCTGCCCCTCTTGTTCCACTGGGGTCTTCCTCCCCAGAGCTCCTTGGGCTTGCTAGTGACCACGGCAGCATGATGTGTGTGGGCAGTGGAGACCAGCCAGTGTGGCCAGGACTCTTCTGAGCACACCAGGCTCCCCAGGAGCGAGCTAAACACATGTTGGATGCCCCCAATGCCTCCCCAGTTCCCCCCAGCCCCACCTCCCACAGCTCCCTCAAGCCCCGGCTCCTGCTCAGCTCTAGCCCCCATAGAAGGAAGGGTTGATCTACCTTATAGGCCACTTTGGAAGGACATCTCTTGCCGAGGCCTAGCGGTGGTGACATAAGAGTCAGCATTTCATACATCTCAGTGTAATGGATTCGGCCACTGCTCATGAAGGGGGAAGGGGAGGGAGGGAGATGCAGAGAGAGAGGAGGCATTCCCAGAGAGCAGAAAAACGTACAAACAAAAATAGTACAGGAAAACAGGAGAGAAAAAACAAACGGACAAACAGGAAAAGAACAGGAAACCCGTTAATCAAGGCAAATCATACATGAGAGACTGTCCTGATGTGGATTTATAGCACTGCTCACACAGACCCAGGAATGCTGGCAGAAAGCAAGTCACTCCTCTCCTCTCTGCTGCTGGCCTCAAGCGCCTGTCTCACTAGCAGTCTGGGAGTCCTCCTCTGGTCTCAACACCTTTCCTAAAGCCCTCCAGCAGCCCCCAACTTGTCCCACAGGTTCCAGGGCTGTGTGCGAGTGGTATAAATCAGATACACGGCACTCAAGCCATGGGTTATTTGAGATAACGGTGGTTTGCACCACAGTGCTCTGTGGCCTCCGTAGCGTCTTCCCTCCCGGGGGGGGCCTGGGTATTTCTTTGCATCGCCACCTAACCCATAGCCGGAAGGCTGTGTATCCCCAGCTCATAAGGTCTATGCAATTGGGAGGCAGCATCTTGCATAGAAGGCAGTGGGCCAGGGTCACTTGTCAAAGGAAGATGCCCAGTTGCTTCCGTCTGGCTCTGCGGATGGACCACTTTCCCACCATGCACCAGTGCAAAAGGCATGCTGAATTGGCTGAAAAAACAAAACCGGGAGGAAAAGTTGTACATGCCATGCTCCCGCCCTGGCTCTCTCCCACATGCGGCTGCAAGTTCCACCAGGTTGGAGTTTAAAGAGTCTCAGCAGAGGCAGCTGTTTGGGCCTTCCAACATTGGGGTTCGTTTGGGTTTCCCAAGGGAGGCAGCTAGGACGGACCCCCACCTCGCGCTCCTCTGCTCTGTAAAGACTCGCCTAAGGTCGCTGCAGTGAGGAACGCTACCAAAAATGGGCCACCCGATGACACCTTGAGCCCTCTGCCAGGCTGAGATATTTGGGCTGTGCCTCCCTCTCTCTGCACACCCAGGAGGCCACTCAAGTACATCTCCCAGCGATTCTGGGCTCGGCCATCTCTTCTTCCCTTTGTGCTAGGCTTCCAACCTGCACTGCAACGTTCAGGGTGGTTAATGGGCACAAGCAACCTCGCAACAGCAAAGGCATTGACCCTTACAGCTGGGCTGGGAGGATGCTGCTGGAGAGGAACCCATCTCAGCCAGGGTGGCCTGGAAGAGAGGGCACTGCCAAAAAACTAAGCACTCCCTGTGGGGTCCTGGCCAATTCCCTACCTGTGTGTTGAGAGCAGTGTAAAGAGAAAAAATCTCCTCTTCTCAGGGGGTCCTGGCTGGTTTGGAAGCAGCCCCCTGGCCAAAGAGGCCCCCACCAAGATTAGTCCTGACATTTTGGATGTGAACTAGGGATGATGATGACCCACAATGGGAGCTGTTTGGGGTGCAGGCACAGAACAGGATGGGCAAGCTAACCCCTTTGAGACCTGACACACCTAAATGAATTGGAAAGAGGATTGATCACAACATTGGAGACTATTAAATGGGATGATCAAGAGAAAATATTCAGGTCCAGGAGTCCATAAAGCAGCATCTTGGCACAGCTGGATGTGCACTGACTTGAGGTGTGTGAAGGGGAGAAGATAACTTCAAAATTTTTATGCTCAAGAATTTTGTGCAAAAAGGAAGCAAGACAATGATCTTCCATTCACCCTTCCTGGCAGGGGGGATTTTAGTGTACCCAGCACACATCAGACACTGTCTTTCATGCTGAAATTCTCTCCACAATGAAGGAGGAATGGATTCCCATGAAAGAAAGAGTTTGCATTGGTGACCAAGAAAAACCACACTGTCTGTTCTCACAGACAGGCTGCATACTTTGCTGCTTCTCAGAGCAGAGACCTTAAAGCATTTTGAACAGCACAGCAGTGCCCAGAAATGGCTCCCAAGAGCTGGTCCCAGCACAGGCACATCCTTGATGGGAGAGGGGGAAATCCAGGGGACATCTGTCCTCCTGCGGTTAGGAAATAAGCACTGTGTGGTACCAGGCTGTTAGGAACAGAGAACCAGAAGAGCAAGTGATGTGAGAGTAGGTTCAGGAGTGGGAGTTCTCCATAGGTACATGAATGTCTGTGGAGCATTCACCTGATCCATGACCGTCTCAAGGGCTACATTTAAGGGTCAAAAGCGATGCCTTGACTCACTTTTGCATGACTGCTAGAAGCAGAGGGGCTGAAGAAAGGTAGAAATAGCCCCAAGGAGTGGAGCTGGCTGCCAGGATAGAGTCCCAGCAAGATTTGGTTACAAGACCTGTTCTCCCCAGCATAAGGCCAGAGCTTGCTAGACTTCCATGGGAAGTCTTCCTGCATCAATGCCCCTTTGTTAGCCCACCTGTGGATGGCCTAGTGAGTACGCTTCCATACCATGCTGCACCACTATGCTGCATCCTGAACTTGCCCAAGAACCATCTCTTCCAGAGCAGGCTGTCCACTACTCCATAAACACAGTGGTGGTTGTTTCTGCAAGTCATTGGTGTTGCATTGCCTGGCAGGATAGGGGTGTGGGCTCCAGGAATGTGAACATGTGCACTGCAGGGCAGGCTCACCAAACTGAAAGGTGAGCAAGTTGGGTTGGCATTTTGGGATCTGGACCATGGTGGCAAGACACAACGACCACATGGGTTTTCTTTCTTCATCAGTTGCCTTTTGGGAATTGTTCCAGGGCAGTAGGAATCCCTGAAAGAAATCTCTCATGTCCTTGAAATACCCGATGCATAGGGAGGAGGAGACTGAGGTAACACAAGGAAGAGAAGGGGATGGTGTCCCTCACATGACTGCAAAAGTTGGTCTCACTCTCCCTGCCTCCACCCCTTTGAGTTTATCCACTTTCACTGTTCTGTCCATCCCACAGAGTCGGCAGAAAGCCCAGACTGCTGCAGATCTCCCTCTTCCCAGGAAGCTTTATAGGTACCCTTCTGAGCACCAGGTGATCCAGCTAGGAGAGCAGCATTTGCCAGTGAAGCCCTGATGCCAAATGAGAAGGAGTAGGAATTCCTCCTGAAGGTGTCTTCTGTCTGCAGGGACCTGAGCAAGTGCCCTTGGCAAAGGTGCCATCCTTTGCCAGGGATGCAACAAAGAGCAGAAAAACTGCAAGGAGCCCCTCCTTGAACAGATGAGCCATCTCAGAATCTTGCAAGAAATCTCCTATCCCTAACACCTCTTCATAAATGAGATGACCAAGAGTCCAGGTCTTGTCTTGCTTGCTCTGCTTTACTTCTGGTGATCTACTTCAAGATTTCAAACACGTGCATCATCCCCATGACCAGCTGTGGAGGGTGACAGACTCACTCCAGGGATACTGGTGGGAAGAAACATTTCTGATGTGGCAGGGAGGATGCAGTGGCTGCAACACAATATGCCAGGGAACCTTCTTCCCCTGCAGAGGCAAGATCACAGGCTGGGGGCATCTGAGCTTCCCTCATACATCTCCTCAGATGCTGTGGGGGATACAGAGGGAAGAATGAGCTCTGCGGTTCATCCTTCTGTGCCATGAACACAGGCATGGGTGTTGTGGCACTTCAGAGAAGATAGCAGGTGCAGGATTTTGCTCAACTGTTGCTCCAAAATAAATTTTTTTTAAAAACATGCAAGTCAGAGAGATACAAAGAAGCCAAACTGCTGCCATGGCCTCACAGCCAGCAGCTGGGAGCTCAGCTCAGGCAGACAAAGAGGAGCTGCTGAGCTCCAGAAACGTGCCCAGATGCCACCTTCTCCCAGCACATCTGGCAAGCCAAGAGCAAGACTAGCAAGAGTCCTGCTCCTCAGAGAGGTGGTCATGTGTCCTCTGAGCTCCACACTTGCAGAAGGGTCTGTTGGGCACAGCATGGCATCCCCCAAAGTTAGGGGTCACCCTGGCCTCCCCATCCTCCTCCCAGTCCTCACTCTCCAAACAACAAAAAAGTCCCCAACATCCTCCTGCTTTTGCTCCCCCTTCCCTCCCCAGGAGTAAACCACATATGAACCCTCAAAAAATGCCTGCTCCCGCTTGAGGGTGCTTTGAGAAGTCAAGCAGGGATGGTGGCATTTGGACCGGCACCCTTCGGGAGCATTCTGTGCCAATGGAGCCGGGGTGGGGGGCTGGCTGGGGGACGCAATTTGTCGAAACCCACCCCAGGAGGCTCTGAGCCCCCCGTGGCCCCACTCATGCCTCCCCTCGAGGAGGACAGCTGCTGGCTCTGGGAGGCCGCGGACCTCTTTAAACTCGAAGGAAAGCAACGTCAGGGTTCCCTCAGGAGGCGCGGTGGCGGTGGAGCAGGGGGGAAGGAAGGGTGGATGGTGCGTCCCGTGGCCAGGTTGTGGCGGAGGACTGGGAGGCAAACCTTGCACGCCACCCTGTAGGGGCAGTTCTCTCCTAGGCCCAGAGGAGGCGAGATCACCCGTACTAATTTGTACATATCCTTATACGAGATCCTGCCGCTGCAAAGGAAGCACATGTGGGTTAATAGGACACTGAGAGGGTGGAGGGGAAGATGGAGAGCTTCATGGGGGAATGCTGGGGCCAGCTGTGGGGCAAGATCCCCAGGGGTGCACTCTTCTCCTTCTGGCTCTGTTAGACCCAGAGAGGGTAAAGCTGTGAGCATCAGCTACCGCCTTCTCCACCATGAGTCATCTCATACCTCCTCACACTGACCCATCTTGACCCTGGAGAAGGACAGTTTTGGTGATGAACACCACCCCATCACCCTTCTTCATCGTGCTCCTGTCTGCCTACACCTGGTGGGAGAAAGCTAGGATTTTAGATGGGGTGAGACTGCAGCTTGGTTGGATTCTAGCCACCACAAGCCCTTTTAATGGAGTTGTGTCCTATCACACCACCAGAGAGCCTGCCCTTGCATGGCCAACTCTCTGGTCCTCACAAGGTCCCAAGGAGGTTGGCAGCTGAGTCCCTTGTATCTCCAATATCTGGGGAACCTGAGATGGGGAGAGATAATGTGACCAGCTGGTGACTGGTGGCTCTGGCACTAGCATCTAGGTCTCTCACAGTCTAGTCCTGTGCTCTGACCACCAGACCACCCTCTGCCAAGGGTACACATTATTAGAAGCAAACCCTCCCATACACCCCCCCTTCTTGCCCACAGAAGCACATCTCCCCAGACTGGGGTACAGTCGTTGCAGGATACAGCCCATATTCATCCTGCACTGACTAAAATAATGAAGCTGTTGAGGTGAAGAGCTGGCAGGAGAGGGTGCAGGGACCATCAGATGCTGAGCTCCCCACTCCACTCCACAGCAGAGTCCCTCAGGAAGCAGGACCGTGTAGGGTGGAAGTGCTGAGGTGCAGCGTGCTGCAGCCTCCTGGACATCCTTAGACAAGCTTGGAGGGAAACCACATGAGGAGGCAAGACTGGCGTTACCGTCCTACCCGGCACCTTTGCCTCTGGTTTCTCCTTGCTCTTCTCCCATCGCCTCTCCATCGCTGGCCAGAGCTAACCCAACCATCTGGACAAAACCCATCCCTGAGCTCCCCTGGTGTTGGGCAGTCTCCCTGTGAGACCTTCATGTGATGGTGTCAGTGTCAGGATGCAGAACTGCTGCCCCACTCAGGTGGTGGGACCCATTCAGATGTACTCACCCAGCAACGGGGGCCAGGGCTGCCCCCACAGGCCCAGTACCACCAGCGCCTGTGCACATCCCATAACCACTGGCTACATATCATGACGAAAGAGCATGGCTTGCTCAGAAATCAGAGGAGTGCATGGCATTGATAGGACAGCTCATGCACTTTTTCAGTGACTGTCCTGGAGAACCAGGCCACCAACATGGGGAGTGAGAGTAAATGAAGTGCCTGCTGTGAGGAAAACCCTCCCAAAGGCCACAGGTGAGAAGCCCCACACTGAGCAGCTGGGTGTTTCACTGCTCTGACCTCCTCTCCCTTCTCTAGTTGTCCATGAAGATATCTACTCACCCATGCTGACCTCTCCCTCTTGCACAAGGCACAGTCACCCACTAACAAGCAAACCCACCTGCTCAGGGGGGCCTTGCAGAGCAGTAAGAGTGTTGGAGGAGAACACGCAGGGAGGAACCTGGTCAGCACTGAGCTGGACAGGGTTGGACAGAAACAGTGGAGGAAACTATGCCAGGAGCTGATGATATTAGCCATAAATAATATCTTGGCTGGAGCTGGTCTCTCAAGGGGCAGGGCATTAGCCGTGGAGGCAAAGAGTCTCCAAAGGGAGCACATGTGGCTGCCAAGGTGTCTCAAGCTAAGACCAGCTATGCTCCCCGGCACAGTGTTAGTGAGTCATAGATCCAAAGAGGCTGTCATTGGGCTGGGAGAGGGAGGAAGGGGCCACACAAGATGCCTTCATGGGGCTGGGAATGAGTGTAGGGCAAACATGCTCCCAGAGCTGCCGAGGGCTCCACACTGCCCTAGGGATGCTCCAGACAATGCTGGGAGGAGTGGCTGAGAGCAGTTCCTCTGCAGCAGCAGTGGGAGCAGAGCCAAAGCCTGGCCATTCAGGGTATATACAGCTGCTGTGAATCCATCCCATTGCTGGGAACAGGCTGCTGCCTGCAATTGGGAGCCTTGTTGGCTGGGGTCCTCATCAGCAAAGGCATGAGTGCAGTAAACAAAGTCCTCCTGTCTCTAGAGGGGTGAGCAGGCTGGGAAGCATAGGAACACAATTCCCCAAGCCCATCAAAAACACTTCATAGGTGACTTGGCAGAAGCCCAGCAGACCCCCAGTGTCGCCCATGGAGACACGCTCAAACCTGCTCTGATGGGGAGCTGTGGGAGTTGGGGACCAGGCGATGGAGCCATTCTCAGGACAGAGGCACCCAGCTGGTGCACAGGGACAGGGAAGGAGGCTGAGAGGGACTTGCCTACTGGCCAGGGCGAAGAGGGAGAGCAGGAACCTCCAGCACTCAGGATAAACACCATGGCAAACTGTGAACATCACCCAAGACACCTGTGCCACCAGGCATTGTAGGAACTGGCTCCTGCCGTCGTAACAACTGCAAGTGAAAGCAGCCTTTCCCTGACCATCCCAGGCATCGCAGCCGGTTTCCAATAGCAGAACACAGAGATGCCCATTCAAAACCAGCTCTGAGAGGTTGCTCAGGAAAGAAGGAGCTGGCTACATACCACGCTGCTCTGTCATACTCTGCCCAGATCCGGACAAACTCATCTAGATGGTGAGGTCCCAGGATGGAGGAATCCCGAGTCAGGTATTCAAAATTGTCCATGATGACCGCCACAAACAGGTTGAGCATCTAAGTGAAAGGCAAAAAGGCAGAGAGAAAGAAAAGTGGGGGAAGAGGGAGCAGAGAAGGGAAGGGAAAGAGAAAAGGAAGGGTAATCATGGAATGATGGAAGATGGCAGATGACTCTATGGCAGGGGTGCAGGTTGGGGGCCTGATGAGAGGGACCCCCAGAGCTCTCAGGGGGGAGGAACTCACCAAGAAAGAGCAGAAGAAGATGAAGGAGACAAAGTAAACATAGGCCAGGTCAGTGCCACAGCGCTCGTTCTCATTCTGCCCGGACGTCGCTGTAGTGTCTGGCTCACAGCCTTTGCCCTCCAGGCAGGACAGCATGATCTCCTGCCATGCCTCTCCTGTGGCACTCCTGTGTGCAACACAGCCATGCTCAGCGGCTTGTGGTGGCATGGGATGTGGCAGGGTGTCCCCAGGAGAAGCCTCACAAGAAACTGGGCAACCCCATACCCAAATTAAGCACATCTCCAGTGTGCAGAGGAGTGAGGCACTGGGCCAGTAGCAACAGAGCTGTACCCACATCAGTGCAGCCATGCCAGGGTGTAGCTCCTGGCACGCGGGGCCAACTTCCCCCAGCCAGCCCGTCTGAAGAGCTGGGAGATGGCCATCCTTTTTGGGGCAGGGTAAAAAAAAAAAAAAAAAAAAAGAGTTCCAAGAGTTCCTGAGCTGAAGGATGCATGCGTTGCCCTGCTGCTCCATAGCACCAAAACCTGACCTCCACCAAGCAGCCTGTGGTGAGAACCTGCCCAACCTGGCTCCTGGCACGTCTGTACCCAAAAACACTGCAAAGGAGTTTTCTATGGTTGTTTACCTGAAGAGGAGCATGAGGGAGCCCAGGAAGCTGCGGAAGTTGTTATGCCTGTTAATGTGGCTTTCCTCATCTAGTTTGATATTGCCAAAAACCTACGGGAGGGAGAAAAAGGGCTCAGTTATTCAGGCAAGACCTTGTCGGCCAGGGGAGCAGTTGCATGTTCATCTTGGCTCATGGGCACACACCCCTGTGCTGCAGGGACTGATCCTGCCCCATGTCCATCACCCTCAGCATAGCTGGCCCCCAAAGCAGCCAACATCCACCCTCTCTGCACAATCCCCCATGGAAAAGCACCACAGCAAACGCACACCAGTGCACAGCCACCACACCAAGGAGCTGGCGTTGAGCAGCCGTTGGGGAAGGAGACTCTCTTCTCTTCAGCAGGGATCTGCAGTGGGCAGCAAAGGTTGCAAGAGGCCAAGCTGCCATGGAAACAGGAGCACAGAGGACCTGGGAACAACCGAGTCCAACCTCTCCATATTCATCCCTCTGCTGTGCTACAGGCAGCATCTGAGCACCGCACAGCACCCAGTGGTCCTGAGCACGCTGGAGGCGCAGGGATGAGTTGTACCACCTTGGCTGTTTGCTGGTTTACAGTCCTGGAAAGTCCCAGGAGCTTTTCTCTTGGTGGGAAATGGTCCGTGATGCCAGGGCCGGGCACGGCAGTGCAAACAGGGTGGGAAAGAGCTCAGTGAGGGAGGAACAGATTGACTGCTAACCCACCATGGACAGCCAGACACTGGGGACTACCATCCCCACGGCCAAAAGAGGCAACGAAGCCCCAAATGTGGACAATTTCCTAATAATGACCCACAGCCAAGGCCATGGTAAGACATAACGAACATTCGTAAAGTGCCTCAAATAGGGAAAATGTGCTGTTATTACTGTTAAATAAATATTCCACTTTCCATGAACCTAAAAATACACTCACTGCAGAGTATTTTTTTCCCTGTACAGGTTTTTTGGAATGTGTAATTGTAGAATATTTTCTGCCTCCAGCTATTTTGTTCAAATAACGCCCACAGACTTTACTGCTTGGGGATTTGTTCACAATGGTGTGGAAAGAAAAAATAAAATAAATCAAATACTACCACACAGCAGGGAGGGGGGCTGAGTCAGATGGCAGTTGTTTAGCATGAACACCTGGAGCCGGTGCTGAGATGTGTAGGACAGAGTGGCCAAAACCAGCCACGTGACTTTTGGGGTGGAAGAAATAGAGTGGAAGAGACTAAACACCAGCGCTGCCAAGCAGCCCAAGCAGGAGGCCACCATACTGCCCACTGCCTCCCCAAAATCTGCCCATCTTGGCAGCACACATCAGGCAATGGCACTGGGTGCTGTGGTGGCTCACTCATTGGGTGGCTCCACATCCCAAGTGTTCATCGTTGAAGATGCTTTGTCAGATCTTCAGCGTGGGATTTAGTCACTGCAGAACTGAGCCAGCCTCGCGGCACGTGTGGAGCTGAGGGTTTTAGCTCACGTGCTTCTTATTTACCAGCTGGAGCCTGGAAAGCTCATGTCTTCCCATGCTCTACAGACCTCCCACCCATCTGGTAAGTCATTGCAGGTCCCCAAGCGCAAGAACCCAAGCAGACCATCAGACCATCCCTCCACAGTGGGACAAGGTGGATGGTGGGCTGCAGGGATCATCACTGTGATCCAACCATTCGGATGGGAAAGGCAGAAGGCTGCTCACCAGATCCCTCAGGCATGAAATCAATCTCTGGGGGCTGCTAGAGAGTTGGGGTGTCATTTCTAAAATTGAAGTGCCTATGAAACAAAGGGGTGGTGATTCGAAAGCAGCTGCTGCACAGCATGACCAGCTGAGCCCCCAAGGCCACGTCTCCAAGGGTACAAGTTGGGAAGGCAGCTGTGGAGCTTGACTGATCAAGCCTGTGGCAGCTCCCCCAGGTCATGCAGCTCCCAAACAAGCTGTTCCACCCTCGGGACCTTCCCAGACACCAAAACCAAGTGAAGCAATGACAGGCAGGCACAAGGCTGGCTGCTGTGCATAATGCTGAGGACATGCTGGTTCAGCCTGTCCGCACCAGAGGGATGCACACTGAAATGTCTGTGCTCACCTGCATCCCAATGATCGCATAGATGAAGAAAAGCATGGCAATCAAGAGGCAGACGTAGGGGAGGGCCTGCAAGAGAAGCACATGAGTCATCTCATTTAGCACAAGTCCAGCTCCAGAGGAGTACAAAAAGCACAGCAAGCAGGTAAGATGCGCTGATCCATCTCTCCTACAAGACAACAAGTCAGCAAAACCTTGGGAACCGCCTGCATCTGGGAGCAGCACCCCAGCACTGTGGCCTGGGAGGAGACCAGGGCATATGCGACTTACCTTGAAGGACTGCACAAACGTCCAGAGCAGGATGCGGATGGTATAACCCTGGCGCAGCAGCTTGATGAGCCGAGCAGCCCGNAAGAGTAGCTGAAGAAAAGGCAGTCTGTGGCTTCAAATCTTAAATGAGCAGCTGGGGACTTGAGGACTGTGAATTAGGCAGGGAGATCTCATTGCTGGTCAGGTCTGGTCCAACTGATACAGCCCAAGGACAGCAATGCACCAGCATCTCGTGGCTCCTGGGGACAAGGGTCTGCAGTCACCAGCATGATTGCAGCAGCAGTTGGATTTAGCAGAGCAGCTACACAGCACATACATGGTCCAGGAACCAGAGTACCGCAGAAACAAGGCAAAAAGTAAAGCAATGGTGTGACTTCCCCCACAAGCATCCAGCAGTGGGAAGTTTAAGGAGAGCCAAAGGAACAATTCCAACCCAGAAGCAGATCTCAGGCTGGGACCCAAAATAAATAGCAACAACTTCACATTCTTAACACCTTCCCTCTGTGATCTGTGTGCTGTCAAAGTCCAAATTAACACCCTCATCAAGAACAGGAGCAGCGACTCACCAGGAAGCCAAAAGCGATGATCTTGAGGACACACTCCAAGGAAAACACCATGGTGAACGCAATGTTCAGGTACTTCAGGGCGAGCTCATAGGTGTATGGAGCAGAGTAATACTGATGGAAAGAGAGAGACATCACTAGCCAGGAGGGGACCTGCAAGCCTCTTGGCTGATGACTGTCCCAGGGAAGACCAGTGGTGGTCCATACTCCTTGCCCTGGATGCCTCAAGACTATTGCCTCCTTCCCCTCTCCACCCTTCTACCAGGTCAGCTGCCAGTCTTTCTAAGAAGGAAGCACTGAGTAAATCCAGATCTTTCTGCAGTAGTTAAGAGGTCCAGATCATTTGGGTCATCTCACTTAGGGAAGATCTCACCTCCAGTTTGGGGTATGTGGTGTTTCAAGTGACTGTGCCAAGGGAATACATGCTCAGACTCTGTCTCAAAGCATCTCCTAGAAACAATCAAAATACCCTCTGGTCCCATCCTGACCGATCCTCCTTATCCCCACTGCCCCAAACAGGACAGGCTCACTCTGACCAGCTCACCTTCATCATTAGCACCACGGTGTTCAATGCTATCATGGCCATGATGGTGTACTCGAAGGATGGGGAAACCACAAAGTGCCAGACTCGGTACTGGAAGGTGTGCCGGTTCTGGGGCATGTACCGTGTCAGGGGCTTGGCGCTGATGGCAAAGTCAATACAGGCCCTCTGGAATAAAACAACATGCATCAGACTCTGATGGTAACGTGGGGGACAGTGGCTGCCACACTTCTTTCCTTCATGGGCTGGGCAGGCAGGTGGCTTATGGGTGTCTTATACTTTTTCAAAATCTAGGGAGCTCCAAGCTCCCAAACTGCAGAAAACCCATGGAAACATCCTCTTTCCCCCTCCCCAGACCATACCTCATTCTTCTCCAGACTGCACTCCTCCATCATTTTGTCTCCTTGCTCTTGGAACGTAATGATGATGAGAGCCACAAAAATGTTGACAAAGAAGAAAGGGAAGACCACAAAATAGACGACATAAAAAATGGACATCTCCATGCGGTTGCTACGGCTGGGCCCGCGGTCCTCCTCCGTCACGTCCACTGAATGCTGCAGCACCCTGTGGGCAGACAGGTGAAGAAAAGCAACCAGAGATATGCCCATCAGGACTGCCACTACAAGGCATTTCTCACGGGACCCACTTTGCACAGCCAGCTCTGTCTGTCCACACTTGTAACAACGATAACACAAACCTCTGTCTTCATCTGTTTTACAAGGGCAACCCTTCTACGGGACTACAGCCTGTTTCATGGTGCTTTGCCTGTGTCCTTCATGGAAAATGGATTTTCCAGTGCTCCACATACAGAGAAAAAAATCACCCAAGCGCACATGAGCATGAAGAAAGGGCTAGTCCTATGGTCATCTCTAAAACTGAGCTAAAATATACCTCTGAGCCACACAGGAGGAGGGGATTATCCATCATTCATTCCCTAAGGAAGAAACTAACCCCAGCCACAGTCCCAGCGTCATACTGAGGGTAAAACTCTTGTCCTGACGTAATTTCTCATCCTTCCTCTCTTCCTCCCTGCCCAGCAACTTCTCTCTTAGTCCCACCTGAGTGTAGCCAGTTATTAACCAAACCACCCCAGTGGGGAGATGTCCACCCCCATTCAAGGAAGGGACAAAGCAGAATACTCACTGGGGCCAACCCTCGCCAGTGGAGACTGTGAACAGGGTGAGCAATGCCCAGATGATATTGTCATAGTGAAACTCATGGCGTTTCCACTCCCGGCACTTCACCTCCATCTTGTTCTTCTCATGGTCCACGTAGTTCCCTCTGCAAGGTTGGGAGAGAGAAGTGACCTTGTTTTTTATGCTGCCAGACTATGAGACAGTGGCTTTAAACCCTGGGGGCAGTTTGTGTGTGCAGGGGGGAACACACACCTGTCCTCCTGCTGGGCTGGAGGGAGAAAAAAGGAGAGGCTGGATAACAACTGGGGGGAAGCAAAGAACAAGAAAGCAAAAGGGAAGAGAGATAGCAAAAGGGAAAGAGAACAGAAGCAAAATGCAGGGCTCTGCATCCCATACCCCATGCAAGGATGCACAGTGCTGACACAGCAATGTGGATAGGGCTCAGCCCATGCCATCCACCCCAAGAGACTATGGACAAGAGTGAGTCATGACCAAGGGCTTAAATGGGAACCCAAAGACAACATTACCCAGCACCCTGACTTTGCAAGAAGTGTCAGTAGCATCAGACCTACTGAACAGGGCACCTACATGCAGTCCTTCTCCGTGTCCTTAGAGCTGTCAGTGCAGTAGAAAAACTTCCCCTTGAAGAGCTGGACAGCAATGACAGCAAAGATGAACATGAAGAGCTTGTAGACAATGAGGATGTTGAAGACATTCTTGAGGGAAGTCACCACACAGTCGAAGACAGCCTGCAGGAGAGGGTATAGCTCTGGGGAACTGACAGCCTTGGCAAAGGACAGGACCAAAACCTTCCTCAAGACTACCATGGGGAAAGACATTTCCCAGTTCTGGGGTAGAAAGGAGGAAAGAGCTGGGCCTTCTCCAAGGCAAAGGGCTATTTTATGAGCAAGTTTAACACCTGAAATACCCCCCAGCACACACACAGACATGGAGCAGGCCCTGAGACAGCAGCAGGGATGGATATTTATATCCTCCAATGTTCTCTGCAACCAGGGCAGCAGACAGGGGACGGCCCTGATGATGCAATTAGCAGCACTCAAGACCAATTAGTAAACACTTCTTTGTTTCTTGTCACCCTGAATAACAAGGCAGAGTGAGTACCTCTGCCTGCAATAGCAGCACCTCCCCAGGCTGTGCCCTCAGCCCTAGTTCTCACAGCACTTTAAGAAAGAGAGGAATGTCCTTATCCACGCTTCCTGGTGAAGACAGAGGTGTTCAGAAGTGAACTGACACGGGCTGAGTCCATCCACTCATTGGGAAGAACAGCCTGGGTCAAAACTCATGTCTCTGGGGTGCCACCCTGGGCCTCATCCATCACCCAAATATCGCCTTGTGAAAAAAAAACTCAGGGCTTCCTCAGTCTCTTACTCCTTTTTGGCTCTATACCCCATTGGCTAAGGTAGGGAAATCCATAATCCTACCTGCACTGCATAAATAATCCCTCTATTCAGATAGGAAATCCCCCTCCGGTGCAACGCCATGACAGCACAGCACAGCACACAAAATCCTGAGTTGTTTGCAAGCTGCTCTGGTGGGAAAGATAATGAACTTTGGAAAGAGATTTGAGCTCTCCCAAAGCCAGGGCAGCCTATTTTATCTGGGCTTTGCTGCCTCGTGTCCACTCCAGCCCCACTTTGCTTGACAGAGGAATTAACTCTTGACACCTTGCAGAGATCCAGGCTTGCTTTTAATAACTCATCACACCTCCAGACATGAAGCAGTCTGAAGGGCATTGTGTTTGAAAATGGGGCTCTTAAAACACAGCAAATGCTTTGAAAACTACTTGTTCATCGCTCACAAGCCAATTGATGCACGTGGTCCCTGCACCCACCAGTCCACACTGGAGAAGACAGATGTAAGGTAGGAGATGGGGATTGTTACCTTCAGCTTGGGCAGTCGCTTGATGGTTTTCAGGGGCCTCAAGACCCGGAGCACACGGAGAGACTTGATGGTCTTGATGTCCCGGCCCTTGTTGGTCCTACCATGTCGGAGGGAGGCACATGCACCCAAAAATAAAATGGAGAGACAATAACCTTGCAGACCCAAGGCTGGATGCTCTGGGGGTTTCAACTGCTGACACCCCCCCAGCACGTGTGAGAATAGGAACAGGAGAGCCACAAATGTGTGACTGCTGAGCGCTCAGCCCACCTAAAGTAGTCTCCTCCAACACATGTGCTGGCAGCTGGCAGACATGATAAATAAAGCAATCCTCTCCTCCTCAGAATTAGCACCTTTCCCCTTCACTGGGGAGCAGCAACCTTAACAAATCCCCTTGTTGTGGGAAGCAGTGCGATGCCAGAGCTGGGGCAGGCGATGCAACGCTCTTGCCAAGCAAGGGCAGCTGCCCAAAGGGTGCTGTGGCACGCTGCCCTCCCCCATGTCCCTAAGCCATGCTGCTCAACAGGGCCAGGAGGTTTGCTTCCCTATTGTAGGCATGTAACAGTTGCAGACAGGGCTTGCAAAAGGTGCCCACCACTGCAAATTGTTTTCTACCATTACTACCAGCTGCAAGAAATTCATAATAAAATGAGGGAGACGCATTCAAAGGGGTCTACGTGCAGGTGTCTCACAAAGGGTTTTCCATCCTGCTTTAAACTCGAGATTCATGGTCCTTACTTTCACCTAGGGAAGCACCTGGTCTGTGCTTGGTTTGTTCACATAGATGCTGTCTCTTACAGCTTTCTGCCTTATTCCACCAGTGCTACCCAACATGGCTAGCCTGGTCCCCTATTTCACATGCATGTAATGTCTCAGCCCTCTCTTTCCTTTCCACATCAGGGCTGCACTTGCCTCCACTCCAAGTCAGCTGAAGGAGGCAGAGCTTACCAGTAGAATTATTTAGAAAAGCCCCCTTGTGACCCTCATTACTTGAATATGATGATTAATCTCAACCACAATACCAGGTTTTTTGCTTGTCTTTTAACTAAAGCCCATGGGCTGGATGCCAGGATGGAGCAGAGGTCCTGGTGAAGGTGGCACAGTTTGGATCCACAAGGCACCCTCAAAAAAAGTCAAGGAAATGACTTACAACAACAGATGGTCCAAATTACACAGCTCCTTTGCAAGGGTTTATGCAACAGGGAACACAATAATGGGCTTAATCATTAAGAGATGTAAACAAAACCACTAATTAATAGTCCCCCCCTAGGAGCACAGCCCCACAAATGCATGGGAAGCAACTGTACAAACAGCCCTGGGACTCACTTTGCACCTTCTCTCTCTTTTTTTCCTCAATATCAGGGCCTGGGTAAGTGGCTGGGGCATCTAACTTGGGGCTGGGGTGAGGATTTGAGGACAGTGCTCAGTTGGTGCAAGCTGCCACCAAGGGCAACTCAACTGCAGTGGTTTACATCTGCTGAGGAGGGACCTCTTCAGACCTCAGGAAACCTCCCGTGGATTTGCTGGGGATCCAACATGGATATGGGACTTAGAGCTGGATAATGCCCAGAGGAAAGCCTAGCTTTGCTGTGTCTGCTCTCCCCAGTCTCCTGAGTTTGGCAGGAACCACATCCCATTCCCTCTGAGGACGTCAGAGCTGAAGTCCCTCCAGCGTTTCAGTGCAGGCAAAACTCCTGCTGGGCCAGAGTCTTCAGCTCTGTGGTGGACACTACTTTTCCCGTGCCATCCTCCCCTGAGTATGCTTCACACCATCTCAGGGTACTGCACAGACACTGAGATCCAGGATGAAAGCACCCTCCTCCGGAGGCAAGGGATTGCAGTGCTTGCAAAGAAAATCCCGCCTGCACTTTCCCGGAGCACACCACCTTTAATGCATCCCAGGGCAATGTAGGGGTGCATGCAGAGCAGCATAGTCCAGTCTCTGCAAATGAAGCTAAGGGTCAGCACAGGTGTCGGACAGACAGACACCCGCCCGCACCTATCCCCCTGCGCTCCCCAGGGCAGTACCCTGCAGCGACCCGAAGAGCATAGTTACCCCAAAGCATTCCTGTCGGCGATCCAGCCCGGCAACCATCAAACAGCACCAACGGAGAGAGAGAAAAAGAGAGAAGAGAGGAAGAAGGTAAGAAAAGCAGTGGGGGAGCTCTGTGAGGACAACTGCAGCCTCTCAGGCAGCAGGGACCCTGTAGCAGCCCTCCACCACCTCACGCCTGGGTTGAGAGGCACAATGAGTAGACCATGTTGTGTCCTCCAGGATGGGGCTTATCTCCAGGGAGAGACTCAGCCAGCGAGCCCGGAGCCCCTGCCCTCCCTGCTGGAGGTTTTGGGAGGGGCATGCATAGTAAATCCTCTGCTGCAAGAGGAACCCACAGAGAGCAGGACAATAGGTGACAGTGGGCAGGCATGTGGTCCTCCTCAGCCAGGAGTTGGGGAGGGACCTTTAGGCTCGGCCCCAACCAGCCAAAGGCAGGTGCCTCTGAGGGAACCTGCCTGCAAGGCCACAGTTCCCATCCAGACAGGGTAATGAAGCAAATCACCTCCATCAAGAAATCCACTGATTAAGAGCCTGAGCTGCAGCGCAGGATCTCCTGCAACCCAGAAGGACACCTGCTCAGACAAGCCAAAGTGGTCTACAAGGTCCCTAGCTGTAACAAAACCTTTGTCCCTGATTCAACTCAGTCTCTGCCATGTGCATGCAGAGAGCTCAGCACTGGGGGCAATCCTACAAAGTAAAACATTTCTTAAAAACCATAAAAATAACCCTAGACCCTGGATGCATGTTAGTGAAACAGGAGGAAAGTGTGTTGAAAAGGTGATAGTTTAACTCTGCAGCACTTCTGTGATGGGATATCAGACCTCTGTCCTGACCGGCCTCACATCAGATTATTTTGCAGTATGTAGGGATCCCTCTTGCTTCCAGATACCAGTGCCGACAACCATAAGGAGATGCTGCTCAGCAAAGAAAGAGGCCGCTCTGCTGGGTACCCCTGGGGGGAGAAAATCCTGCCCTTGCTCACCAGGCGAGACAAGGGCTACACACTGACCATTGCTCAACCTTTCCACCACTCAACCTTTCCCACTGCTGCAGGCATAGGCATCATCACCTCTCGACAGCTCTGCAAAGCCGCAAGCAAGCCGCTGCTCCTCTGCACAATGCTTCCTCAGAGGGTGCCACAGGAGGCAAAAGTGAGCAAGGTCTTTAGTTATGGTTCTGGTTATTTCAGCTAATTTAATTTGAACTCTTTGGAGATTTACAGTTTTATATTGGGCTTTTTATTTAGGCTGCATTTGGACTGATGTATTCGCTTTCTACACAGAGAGCTACGGATGACTTCTTGCTCAGAATGTATGGACTCCAAGGGGACAGTGGACAAGCCGTGACAGCACACAGAGACACGGCTTTACAGGTGGACACTTGCTCATTGGCGGTTTTGATGTGGCACTGACAGCCAGCAGACAATGGTAGCACCACCGGACCAGCTCAGAGAACTCCTTCTTTGCCCACGGCTACCCAGGACCCCCCGCAGGAGAACTGAACCACAGAGGGAGCCAAAAAGGGCAGAAAACCCGAATGGCATAGCATGTTCCAGCACTTCTTCTACCAGCAAGTGATGGACCTGGTCACCAGCCACTCTCAGCCATGTAATAGCCCACCCAGCACCATGGAGGTGAGGAGGGGGAGAGGGAGGACACATGGCCCCCCCGGCCCAACATCACAGAGCTCAAGGAGGAAGATGAAAAGGAGAGAGATTCAGATGTCATTGCTAGAGTTCTCTGCTCCAGACCAGTATGGAGGGAGGGAGGACAGCATGTTGGGACATTTATAGCTGGTGAACATCCTGTGGCTCCCAGGGCAGGTGTTCTTATAAATGTTTTTAAATGTATAAACCTATTGGAAATCACTGCAGTTCCTTTGTTCCCCTCACCCCCAAAGCCATGAGATCATCTCCTCCAGCAGGAGCCACCACTGAATGTGGGGGAGAGGGATAATCCTGCAGGTTTACTTTATAAAGAGCCCTCATCAACGACACAAGCAACTCAGTATCTACCCAGCTACGGCTACAAGAGTGGGCAAGCAACATAGATGCTTGCTGCAAACGTAGTGAAGATGCAAAGGCCCTCTCCATGGGAGGGGGTTCAGTGCTGCAGCCAATAGGGGTGCTTGCCCTCGAGAATTCAGCTGCCCTGTGCCCAGAAGAACCTGCCCTTCCCTCAGGAGGGTGGATGGAGGCAGGCAAGTGGCAAGCAGGGTTGGAAGGGGCAGAGCAGTTTCCCCACATGCTTGGTGCTGGCACCTGGGGACCCTGCCAGTTCCAGGGGCCACCCCAGGAACCGTCACCTTTGTGGAGTGGGGGCAAAGGGACAGTAACCGCTGATTACGGTACTGTTAGTGGGAGTGAGGACACCCATCCACCCAGGAGCAGGCTGAGCCATCAACGTTCCCTCCTTCAGCCATCAAAAAGTCTTGATGAAAGATACCTTGGAAGGAAAAGACTCCCTTGTCCTCCTAAACCCCTCAAACTACCCAGCACATCTTCAGGCTGCTGATGCCTTTGAGCCCCACCTCCAGACATGCTCTGAGGGTCTCCCCTGGCAGAGGTGGGATCAGCCAGATCCCAGAGATGCTCAATCCATCCTCACAGAGGCCTGGGTGGTCTCCTGGAGGCTCACAGCAATGTCCTCAGCCAGCAGACCTGCCCCGTGCCCCTTCCCCATGCCAGGGTCTGCAGTCAGCCCCCTGCCCTGCCCAGGGGCTGGTTCATCCCTCTGCTGAGCGAGCTGAATTCTCCTGTGCTCTTCCCAAGAAGAGAGCAGCAGATGAAAGCACCAGGTGAGGAAGGTGAGGAAGGCAAAAGCAACGAGCCAGGAAGGGTGTAAGTGGGCAAGAGTGAGGGGAAGGAGCTGCTGCCCGGCCAGGGGTAAGATGGGAGGGACGGATGGATTATGGGCTGTAATCCATCAAGCAACCTCAGGGCTTGGAGCCAGCCACCCTGAGAGCCTGACACAGTACCTGAGCTGTGGACAAGGACAGGGCTTCAGTATGCACGGCTGCCAGGCCCTCCCCTCTCACCAGCACTAACGCCACCGCTGCCAGTGTCAAAGGCACAAAGAGAACAACAGCGTGACAAAGGAGTGCCAGCCCCTCTTCTCTTCTCCTCTCCCTCCTCCGGCACCAACGGGCACCATGGCCCCAGGGACCAGGGCATGCCCCTTGCCTGTGAGCATCACACTGGCACCCACACGTCCCTCCTCAAGCTTACACTGCACTGCACTGCCTGCCCCAGCCAGCCTCATGGAGGAGGGCAGAGCAGCACGAAACTCATCCCTGGACACTTCTCCCCTCCATGGCACAGGCACCGCAGACATCAAGCCTCCCTGCACCCACCTGCAGACGAGGACCCCCAGGTACCACAAGCTTGGTACCAGAGCCCAACTGCAACGTGATGCTCAGCAGGAACATGCTGCAGAGCAAGCATGCAGTACCCTGCCCTCGGTGTGATGCTGCAGAAGATGTGGGCACGCACCCCACTGGCTGCATCCCCATCCCTGCAAGGCTCCAGGGCAATGCTCCCCACTGGAGCAGAGGAAAAGCCACCAGCTGGGGGTACCATTTCCAGCAAAAACATGTTCAGAGGGCAGCTCCACCTGGCAGGCTGCTGCTTTTGCTGTCTCTGTATCCCAGGATGCGTAGCAAAGCATATAACACCAGCTGTGCCACCCTTATGCCTTTTTCCCTCTCTAACAGCCCCTTCTGCCCTCTTTCAAGTCCACTTTCACCACTGACCTCTTCCTAGCGTCTCCAGCTTGTCTTGCTTTGCCCCCTGCCTGTTCGCTCAGCAGCATTTAACAAACAAGGAGAAATACATCTCTGGAGCAGCCACACACCGCTTCCAGGAGCCATCCCAGAACCAGAGTGGAAGGGTGCAGAGAAACGTGAAAAAAATCAGGGTCTAGTAGCCATAACACACAGTTGCATCCTCCTCCCACCCCAGCCAAAGGAAGTCAGGGAGACAAAAAGGACAATGGCCACTTACGCCAAGGCAAAAGCCACCAGTGCTCCCACCACCACGATGAAATCCAGGATGTTCCAGAGGTCTCGGAAGTAGGAGCCATCCTGCAGGATCAAGCCCTGATCGATCATCTGAGAAAAACAGGCAGGGTATGAGCAGCTCAGCCGTCGAGTGCAACAGCCATAGATGGGACATGCTGGGACAGGGACATCACTGGGGAGCAGTGGACCCACCCCTACACTCCAGGTACATAGCAAGGAGCATCATATTTCATGGGAGCCTGGAGCCAGAGACTGATAAAAGTAGTGCTGAACATTCTCGACTCCCAGTACTAAGAACTTTAAAGTCTCCATCATCCAAATTTAGGACCAGAACCAAAAAACTGAGCTACTTCCCACCCGCTGCAAGGATGCTGTGGGACTCGGCACCCCCAGTGCAGCCAGCCTGCAAGGCCTCTTACCTTGATAACCATCTCGAAGGTGAAAACACCAGTGAAGACGTAGTCAAAATACCTCAGGACCTGCAGAGAGAGGGCACGGGCACTCTGCAGCCACTGCCAAGCAAGCAGGCTCACTGGCACCCACCCAGACTCTGTTACTGCCCTGCACCCAGCACTTGGCTGGCTCAGGTGCAAATGGAGGGTCAGTTCTGCTCACCCCAAACCCAGCCTGTCACTTAAGACTTCAGGACAGCCATAAACCCAGCCTGCGTAGGCAGGAGAGAAACACTCCCCGTGTACGGCACAAGTGGCTCTGAAATCATGCTGCGAGCCAGAATCATGCTCACCTATACCAGTCCCTACACACATCAGCATCTCCCCAGTTTAAGCTACTTTACTATTGACAAGGCACCCTGGTCTGCTCCCCAGACTCTAAACCCTGTGTGTGGGAGGCTGAGAGGGATTTCCAGGTTTTATAAAGGAAGGCAATGGAGGAAGAAGTCAGATCCCATGGAATGGTGCAAGCGCTGCCACCAGCTGCCTTGATCTGTGTCCCACATGTGCCCCACCATGGAAACTGAAATCCTACAGGACCTCAGCCTGCGGGACAGGGGGAGCAGGGGAGGTTTGCAATCACTTTGTTGCGGTCAGAGTTGGTGAGGACGGGATCCTCTGCAGCAAGGGCGATGCTGCTGGCGGCGATCACCAGGAGGATGCACATCTCAAAGTAGCGCAGGTTCACGATGTAGTGGCAAGCCCTCCGCACCCTGTGGGAGACAGCCCACACCCCGACCTGTGAGCCCCTGGCATGCCCCAGGCATGGCTCACATGCAAAATCCACCCCATGTCACCAGCTTCCAGAGCAGAAAGATGGGCAGCAAAATCTGAGGAGCAAAACAAGGGAGCCCGAGCGTGGTTTGGCTTGCTGACCCCTTTGCTTGGCTCTCCTAGACCCTGGACAGCCTGTGGCCAGCCAGGGAGAGTCCCTGAGAAACTGGGGGGCTTATTCTTCCATGCTGCTGGAGCTGGGAAAATGCTACAGGGAAACAGACAACTGCAGAAAAATGCAACAAACACTGAATAAAAATCACAGCTAACAATCAGCAACTGGGAGAGAAAGCCATGAGTGTGGCTGGCACAGAGGGAGAGAGAGTTCCCAGGGCTTGGGGAACACTGTGGTTAGTTATCCAGGCTCTTTAGGAGATATGCAGCCCCCTTCCCAAGGGGTCCCCTGTTTTCAGTGACATCTAGGGGTCCTTCCCTTTGCAGCCCTCCCCAGCCCTGGGCTCCTACAGTTCAAAAAATGTCTCACGGGTTGGTCGTGCTGAAGATGAACATGGAGCTGTGTGGCACCATTGCTTTGCCTGTCTCACTTTTCTCCTTCTTCCGCTTCTTCTTCTCCATCTCCTCCTCATCCTCTTTGGTCTCAGCCTCCTTTAAGGGGCTGGCTTCACCGTCTGTCTTGTTGCTAACTGCAGGAAAGCGAGAGCCTTTGCCTGGTCTTGCACCCAGGCAGCACCCTGGGGTGTCCCTGCCACCCAGGCACGTGCAACCCCCCCAGTTTCTGCTTTGCATTCCTGTGCCGTTATGGGGAGAGGAACCAGAAAAGAAGAAAATACACAAGCTGCTGGGATGAAGCAGATGAAAGAAGTTTTAACGAGGCCAGCTTTCGTGGTGTTGTTTAATTAATAACACCATTTAAAGCGGCTCACCTTGACAGCGAGGATGCTGACAAGGGGTCTGAGCGGCAGCAAGCTGGGCGGAGGCTGCGGATGTGTTAGGAAAAACAGGGGATGCAAGTGTTTTGCCCGGGTGGGAAGGAAGGGAGAAGGAGGGATCAGGCAAAGGGGTGGGTGGGAAGGAGGTGAGAAAGGGATTAGCTCCCCAGGGGACAGCAGCACATCAGCACTGCGTTCAGGCTCCCCTACAAAACTGGGGTGCTGGAGGGAGGTGCTGCAAGGCGCAGCAAGGAAAGCTCCCCCAGTTGATGAGTGCAGATAGGAAAAGCTGTGCTTTCCATCCCTCCCCAGGGTCCTCGAGGGCCAGAGGGGGGCTCAGGAAAGAGATGGGTCCTCACTCTGTACCACAGCAGAGTCGTGGACATCAATCATGATGGTGGTGCTCTCTGTGGCCTTCTCGGTGTTGGGGGTGATGGAAGAGAGGTCAGGCTCGCTCCTGCTGATGGTGTGGCTGGCCTCCAGCAGTGCTTGCTCACTGGTGTCCAGACTGCTGCAGTCCTGCTCCGTCAGGCTGCCTGTCTTCCCCCGGGGTGGCTCGGGTGCCACTTGTGGGGGGCTCCCCTCCTCAGCGGTCCCGACCAGCTCGGCATCGCCAGCAGGGACCCCATTTGTCCTGCAGGAGGGAGGCAGGATGAAAAGAGGTGTGAGAAGACAAGGGGATAGGACAAGGAGCCGCAGGAATTGCAAAATGCCTTCCCTGGGTACCAACCTGATGGGCTCTCTGCTCGCCTCCAGCTCCCCTTGAATTAGTGCCTCCGCTGCAGCTGCATCCCCATGCCGGTCCCCATCCTGTGCCCCCTCCGTGGGGCTGGCCTCCTCCAGACCCATCTCCTGGCTGGCTGAGCGGCTCCCCAGGGTGCTGGTTGGCTCCTTCCCCTCCATCCGGGCTCTGCGGTGCCGGCTGCGCCGCTGGCTCTGCCTCATCCTGGCCCTATCCTCGATGCCACCTCCTGCCCCATCCTGCTCACCCGACTCACAGTTCCCATGGCACGATTTCTGGTGCCAAGGCTCCTTGTCTCGCTTGGCCCGGGGTGATGGGCTCCTCCTGTCCTCACCACTGCTGGGGTTGGCCCCCAGGGCCGGCTGCTCAGGGCCCTCAGCTGGTGGCCGCTCACCCTTCCCGCCCTGGTCCTCAGCACATTTCTCCAGGGCGACACCATCCCCTGGTTTTTTCCTGCGGAAGATGCTGGCATGGGGGTTGATGAGGGATGGCTCATCCTTGTTGATGCCCTCCTGGCTGGACATCTGCATGTGCCGGCGCAGCTGGCTGGTGCGCTGCTCCCACACCGACATGTGGTGACGCCGGCGACGCTCCCGCCTGCAACAGGGGACAGTGAGGGGTTGGCGTCCCGGACACCCACCCCACTGCTGGTGCTTCACACTCCCCCGGTGAAGCACCCACCCTGGATTTAATTTGGGAATCCCAGGGAGAAGGAAATGCCATCCCCAGGGCTATGGGCTGGGCTCCTGCCTCATCTCCAGTCTTCCAGCATCCCTCTGGTGGTGACAGGTGCTGGAAATAGGGCTGAAACTGTACTTCTGCCCCTTCAGACATGTCAGGCTGATGGAGGACCAGCCACAGCAGCCTCACAGCTGCCCTGAAGCTTTCAGGCAGCACACCCAGCTTGCTGGGAGCAGCCAGCACCCCGGCTTGCTCCATACCAGCCAGGCGGTGACCACCTTTCCGCTTGTGTGATTGCCTGGGAACACCTTCTTAAATATAGGCAATGCCCTCTCACTGCAGCAAGGGATCCCTCCTTGCACTGGGGGATGTCTTTGCCAGCTCCTTGGAGCCAGGCTCCTTTTCAGAGCAACACTGCCCTAATGGTACAAATGGTGGTGCAGGGAACGCTGGCACAAAAGCCAGCTTTGCTGGCAAAGGTGACAGTCCTGATGGGATGGGGACAGTGAGTAAGAGGGGAAAAGATGCCAGGTACAAAACCTGCCTTTATCAGTAAGAGATGGCTCTCTGAAACATTTGCAACAGAGAATGTCACAGGAGGCTCCCTCCCTCGCTGTGCTCAGCTATGCTCAGCCAGGACATCCACTCGCCCAGCACATCCCAGGTAGGAAGCCTGCATCGAGGCTTGGGGCGCAGCAGTTTCAGCTGCCAGTGGGGGAAGGAGCTGTACTAGGCTTCTCCATGTCCCTACAGGTGTGCTCGAGGGAGGACCGGGCTATGCCATGAAACTTGCGCAGTGCCATAAACGTGTACACAAACACCCTGGAGAAGACAGACATGCCCTTCACAACACACCGAGGCACACAGAAACACCCACAAGCACACACGTGTGCATACACGTACACTGCTCACCCCCGACGCACACGCGACTGCACATCCACAGGTAGCGGCACGTACCGACACACACTGCACAGCACACACACAAAGGGGGTTAGGCACACACAGAATCACGAATGCACGCACACACGCACACAAACAGGGGTGCAAAGGAGCACGCTGAATACAGGGACAGGCACACAACCCCGCCTGCCAAGGAGGCCGGAGGGGAGCACCGTGCGCCCCAGCCCCACAGACGCACAGAAAGCACAGGAGCCACAGACGACACGCGCCCCCGCGGCCCACATACAGGTGGCTGCTGCGTGGCTCCCACATCGACATGTGGTGTCTCCTTCGCCTGTCTCTTCTGGGGAGGAAAAACAAATGGGTTCAATCCCCCCTTCACCCCTCCTTCAACTCGTGTGGGCAACGCACAGAGGTGTTGCCCTGCCTCAGGCAGCCAGCATCTCTTTGCCTATCGGCCACCAGCTGCTGGGATGCCAGAGCGCAGCAGCCAGCAGTGAACCTCCTGCACATATGCGCTTGCACACCGGCAACGAGCTGCCTGCAGGGCTGCCTGCATTCACACTCACGCGCTGCACTCAGATTCCCACACCCCACCGTGGCACGCGTTGCTGCCACCCAGGGAGATGCATGCAGTGATGCTTGTGCTGGGGATGCGGATCCATTCTGTGGGGGCCACAGAGCCTTCCCTGCACCAGCCAGCCATGCAGCAGCGGCATGGGGAGAGCAGTGCAGGCTGCAGCCCCTCAAAAGCCCTGGAACATCCTTAGATATTTTAACACCTCTTTCAAATTCCTCCAAATTCACTTCTCCTGAGTAACACGCGGCAATTTTGCAGAGGAAGCAATGTGTCAGGCCAGCCCCGAGCTGCTCAGAGCTATTGCCACGAGTTGGTGCTGCCCTGATACCGCAGAGGGGAACGTGAAGCTCCCCAGCAAAAGCAAGGCACAAGCCCAGGGCTGAGATGCTGTAGAGCCCCTTTCACCTGGGCAGCCCCGACACAGGGAAGCCTAACAGAGCTGTCAGTGCCCTTCACCCCCGCTGACTTGAGGCAGCTGGGGAGATTCAAGGCTTTATCCTTTGTATCAGCACAGAAAAGATTCAGAGACGCACAGCTCCAAATGAACAGCCACAAGCACATGCAAATGTGCATGCAGTGTTTTACAGGTTTTTGCTTTTTGCAAATGCCATGTGTGTGTGTACAGGACATTCAAGCAAATATACTCTACCCACATGGGACCAAGCACCCGTGTACACACAGAGATCACGCAGGTGAGATGGGGTGCATCTCACTGCCGTCTTGCAAGTGCAACAATACCCGGAGCCCCCGGGGCGAGTCATGCTGGTGATTGCTTCCTTATGGCCTCCTTACGGCCACGTGCACGGGAACAGCCTGGTGCCACGCTCAAAGCAGAGAGCAAGTTGCAGCCGCCTGCCACCGTCCCCGCAGCAAGTGGCCGAGCCTTCAAACGCATCCACGCACCATGTTAGGCACCAACACATGACAGCATCCGCATGCGTCCATCTGGCCACCCACTCAACAAACAGCCCCGAGCCATCTGCACCAACGACACCCATGTACAAATACAATACTCCGATCAGCACCGCAGCCGCCCACGCCAACCTGGCCACGTGGGAGCACTCATCCCCGAGCGCCACCGGACCTCTCTGCAGGCAGGAACGCGTGTACCAAACCTGCCTGTGCTGGGTACCCACATAGAAATGAAGCCATCTGTGTCCGTGCACACACAAACGCAGAGACCAGCTCAGCTTCATTGTCCTGAGTTTCCAACAGCCCTTTGGTACCAGCTCTGCTCTGGCTTGTCCCTTGCTATGATGTCCCCACCGGTCCTCCCTGGCTGCTGGCATCAGCATTGCACCACCAAAGGCACATCACACTTGATGCTGGAGATGGTCAGCATCACACCCCATTCCTGCCCCTGACCCTATCCATCCTGATGAGAGGGAGGAGCTGGAAAAAAGATCTGCAAATATCAATACCTCCCATTTCAATGCCACTAGAACAACAACAAAAGGTTAGAGAGATCTGTTTTCCTAACCAGCTGTATCTGACAATGGCTAGAAAACTCTAGCAGGGATGTACAGCATGGGCAAATCCTTTAGTGCCCTAATATAGTCCATCTCTCCCTCTTCCTCTATCCTACCTGTCTATCCTCCAGCCTTTTCTGCTGCCTGTATCCCTTTATTCCCTTGCTTTATCCAACATGTTCCCACTGGTAGCCAGAAACAGTCACGACACACAGACTCTGCCACCTCTCCCATAAACCCCCCCAGTACTTAGCCAGGCACAGATTTATTATGAACATCCCATCATCCCCAAACCAAGGCGATATCTGTGGCTGCTGGGAGACCAGACAGGGCTTACAAGTACCCCCAGCTCCTGCTGCTCCTAAAACCATGGGTGATGCATGCAGGATGGGGGACCACTGCATCCCACTGCTGCCAAGCCAGGGAGCTGCGGCTATTCCCAACGCTGCCTCTGACCCCTCCAGATCAGTGCTCGCCTGACGACAGTGGTTTCTCAGCAAATCTGCAAGAGATTCTACCGTGTACGAGCTTGGCTGGGTTTCAAAGCACAACGAAACCTAAAATTCCCTGGGAAGGGATTCTATAAAAAAAGAAAAAAAAAAAATCCTTTCAGCCGTACTGAAATGTACTGTTTCGGGAAACAAATCAAAACGCCTCGTTCCAATGTTGACTTTGAAAGTTTTATGTGATTTAGACCATATGACACCGCAAAATAAAGGGAAAAAAGGCATCTAGAAAGGAAAAAACAGATTTTTCTTCTGCTGAAAAGCAGAGACAAGGCTCCTTAACACCACACCATGAGTTTATGTGGTTTGGGGCTTTTTTTTCTTGTCCAAATGAAATTTCTGTACAATCGAACGTGGTTTCACAAACCTGCTCCATCTCTTATAACTGCATTTTATACCAGGGAAGGAGCCCGGAGGAGATTTGTGACACTGCTGCTCCCTTCTCCCCCAGCCCTGGCTGCAATCCCACAGCTCCACCATGAAGAAACACTCCCCAGGAACAAATATCACCCCTCCTCAAGAAAAAAATGAGATGCCTTCCTCCTCCCCAGCCTCCTTCCCCACCCCTAGCAGCAGCCCTGAGTGTTTGAGCTGCACATTTGGGGCAGAAAGGCTCTTTTAGCAGATTTCTGCCATGCCCAAGCTCTGAGGCTGCTTCCTGGGACAGGGGTCAGGAAGGCAAGCCCAGGTCCTGCAGGGTCAGCTGGTCCCCACTCCAACACCTCTCCAAAGGCACTGCTGCTTGCGGGGAGCACGCCCCTAGATCTCCACCCATCCTCCACCCACCCATCCATGGGGAGTCACCCCATGTGGGGACCCCTTTTTATCGCAGCAGCCCCATAAGCAGCTGTGCCAGGGTCAGCCTCAGCTCTCTACCCTGCTGAGAAGCCCTGCTGGGCTTGGGGGGCACCAGGGTAGCAGTGGAGGGGGTCACTCACTCGATAGCAGGCATGTTTGGGGCAGACATGGGACTGACTTCTTTGGCTTTCTGAAGGGCGTGCTTCTGGTTAAAGGCCTCCTCTTCCTCCTGCTCATCCTGCGGAGGAAAGAGGGGAGTTGCTTAGTGGGATGCTGGGGTTTCAAGGGAAGGTGCAGCCAACAGAAACAGCAAAGGATACACAGGGCTACCTCAGATACCAAGGCATGTGGGAGAAAAGGGGATCAGGCACCTGTATTTCCAGAGACAGCCTTTATTTTATTATGGGGATGCAACTTCCCCACTACACCAGATCTTATTGAAGGCGTCAGTGCTACTTAAATAAGCAAACCCAGCCCACTCCAGGCAAGAGCCAGGCTGTACCCGCTAGAACAGCCCCAGACATCATAGACCAGCTCAGCCCTCCCTTCTTCACAGCCACAGGGGCGAGACAGGTATTTCCCCAACGGAGTGGGAGGCAAGGCATCCATGAATGACCCTGGCAGAGACCGTATTGCTTTAATGAGTATGGTTGTGTCTCCAGAGCAAAAAATGTCATTAGGAGTCATTAGCATGCATTCAGCCTTTTCAAAAACTCAGCGCTCTCTTAATTGATGCTGCTGGTACGCCACAGGGCTCTCCCACCCCTCTCACCCCAGTGGCAGTCGGCAGCCCCTGGAAGTGCCACCTGCACCCTCAGCGGGAGGACAAGGACACCCGTACGCACTCCTCAGGCAAACGAGCACCATGCCCCATTTTATTTGCTGCTAACGGGTCAGATTTACACCAGCATTGAAGCCTCTCAGTAGAGCTTCAAGGACCTGAGTAATAGGCATGGGCTCTGCAAAAAAACAGGCACTGTGGGATCGCTGGTCCCCTCCAAAGAGCAGCAGCAACCCTTGCAACTCTCGCCTGCTCACCATTATCCAGATGGTGCCCCAACATTTTAGCATTCCCCAAATATTTCCCAGCATGGTCTTAAAATCAGCTAAGCCCAATAACCTTCTCAAGCGCCATCCTAGATTGCATCCTAAATCAAGTCTACTGCCCTGTGGGCAGATGGGGAATAAATACTGACACCACTGGAAAGCACTTCCCACTCCACATCTCCAGAGTGCTTGGGCAAATAACTGTCCCCACATCAGACCCCATCAGATAGATGAGGGTTATCTCGACCTGACCAGAGGCAAACGAAGCTGGGGAGCTTAAATGGAGAAATAGTTAAGCAATATTTGATAGAAAGTGTGGGTGTTCCTGGAGAGATACAAGACCAGCAGGTTTAAGCAGTTTCCTAAATCAAAGTCTAAATAGCTTTGCCCAGTGATACAGATTTGTGTTTCAGGGGAGTACCCTGCGTACCCTCCTGGAGGAAGAGCCCTCACTTCCAGTTTGGCTTGACCTCTTTCCAAAGCAGGCTGAGCTAAAGGACAAGGCAGCCCTGGCTCTGGAATGATGACAGTCACAGGCAGTGCTCCTGGTCTTTTTCCTGCTGCCCCCCTCCTTTATTATCTTCACACCAGCAATAGAAGAAAAAGGAGCAACTGGAATGTACCTTGGTGAGCTCCTGAGCATTGGCCAGGTTGTCCACCGCAATAGCCAAGAACACATTCAGCAGAGTATCTGCAAGCAGCTAAGGATGCACAAGGCATGTGTTAAGGACATGGGTGTCTGCAGCCACCAAGGGAGGCTGGCCCTGACAGCTCCTCACCAGGCTCAGTGAGGAGCAGCCAGAGGGACAAACTCTTCCCCATCCCATATATACAGCCCTCAGTGCACCTCCAGACAGCTCCTTCTCTGCATTTGGGATATCCAGGGCTGCTGCATGTGTGATGGGACTCCCTTAATTGGCAGAGGATGAAGGAGCAGTGGTTGGGGAGGGGCGTGCCCCCAGAGAGGAAGATGAGATGGGATTGTCTCCACTAAAAGCACAGCAGCCAGGTGGATACAGTTTCCAAACAAGGTGAGGACGATGAAATAGATGGAGGACCACATGCCTGAGCGAACACCTCCCTGGGAGCGGATGCCGTTGTACATCACCTCATTCCAGTCCTCACCCGTCAGGATCTGCATGAAAGCAAGCCAGCAGCTCTGTCACCCGCACCTTCTTGTCACCTGGACAGCCCCCTCAAGCCATCCCACCAACACATGGGAGCCAAGTACAGAGACCCTGTGCAGTGGATAACCCAGCTCTACAGCTGCAGCACTTGAGGGAGATGATGTTGGACATGGCTGAGGATTTCAGTCTCCTCAGAAGAGTTTTGAAATTCTTCCACCTTCTGTAAAAGAGATGGAAGAGTTTCCATCTCTTGCCTTCCACCTTGTTATACAGGAGGAGAGGGAGGAAGCAAGTTATATCCTAACAGCTGATGGAGGGGAACTTGTTTGGTTTAAAGAGACCCTTCCAGCCAGGGCGGGGTTAGCAGGTGGTCCCAAGTCCCTTTGGTTGTGTCCCCTTGCAGCCCAGCTCCTACCTGGAACACTGTCATGATGGCTGCAGGGAAAGTGTCAAAGTTGGCCGATGGCGTCCCATCGATGAAGTTAAACCTGGAAGTGGAACCAGGAGGACATAAATGGGCTGGAGTACCAAGGTCATCAAACTCCTGACTGCTGTGCTATCAGCTGTCTTGTGCTTAGGAAGACCTTTCCCCACTCTGAGCAAGGTCTCCTGAGCATTTGGTGCCAGAACCCAAAAGGTCTCCTGGCCAGAAGGACCCACACAGCCCAAAGGCACCCCTCAAGCAGGAACTTTTGTATGGGAGAAGTACCACTGTTAGCAGCAGATTGAGAGGCAAGGCTACAGTTTTCCTACACATCTAAGATGGTGTCATCACTTGACTTCACCAAGAAATTCCTGTTCTGCAGACTTGAAACCACCTACCTGCCTCCAAACAGCTGCATTCCCAGCAGGGCAAAGACTACAATGAAGAGGAAGAGGAGGAAGAGCAAGCTGATGATAGACTTCATGGAGCTCATCAGTGAGACCACCAAATTCCTCAGGGATGCCCAGTACCTAGAAAACAAAGACGTTGCTGGAGCACGTGCAGTGAGGGTGACAGGAGAGCAGGAGCAACTGGATCTGGACTGCAGCCACAGTCTGAGATCGAGTGTGACAGGCTCAGATGGTTGTTACATACTTGGTTATTTTAAATATTCGCAGGAGACGAAGGGCTCGTAGGACACTGATCCCAAAAGAGGTTCCTGGTCTGAAGATAGCCCAAACCACTTCAAAGATGCTTCCCACTGTGACCTGAGAAGTAGACCGGGCTATGAGTCAAAGACAGGCTCAGGATGGGCTGTTGCAGGAAACCTTCACGTGCCTGAAGACGAGGCATCCACCACCCTGCCCAAGACCTGGTGTCTTGGTCTGGCACAGGCAGGCTGTCCCAGCAGAAAGGGTTCCCTTGCCCACTATGAGGGCCACCCCATTCTTCTCCCCCTTGGTCTCTCGCACTACAGACACCTGCCAAACATCTCCCCCCGACACTCGCAGCACCTCTGGGACCTCTTACCCCACAGTCAAAGCAGTTGAAGGAAGAATGGAAGTAAAGGCGTGGCCCCATCCCGTACATCTTTAAGGACATCTCCAGGAGGAAGAGCCCAAGAAACAGGAACTCTGCATAGTCTGAAAGAGAAAACCCAGATGCGCTAGCCTTGGGGCACTGAGCTGCGTGGAACATCCTGCATGCACCCACCAGTGACCCATATAGCACACCACAGAGATGGGACAAGTCAAGGACCACGCTGCTTCCCCAAGTTCTTGGGGTTTGGGATAAGGGAAGATTGTCTGTGAGGAGTTAAACTGTGTACAAGAGAGCACCAACCCCACAAGTTAATCTTTCAGGGTAGGTGCACCGGTGTCCAAGGGGTTTGAGAAAACCAGAGATGGCTGGTATGGAGCAGAGCAGCTCTTCAGCATTACACGATAGTGGCTGAGGCATCTGCAAAGACATTGACCACACGACACTGTGGGGGAATATTAGCAACCTGGATTTAAATCATTGCATGGCTGGAACTTGGCCAGGGTAACCAAGCTGAACAGCCAAGAGCCAGTGAAAATCTTCTCCAGCTATTTCATGAACATTAGCAGGCAAGAGTCTGGCTCTTCACCTTGTCCAAAAGATGCTTCTCACCATGACCAGCTGCTGTAGCACACCGTGGCATGCTGGGATCCCGGCAGGCCTAAGCATGCTAATGCAAATTTGGGCAGGCCCGGTGTTTGATGAGGACATTTTCAAGGTGAGTAAGAATAACATGGCCGAGAAAGCAGCACTGTCCCCACTGCAGCAGCTCAGGAATAACACACAGCTGCCATGGGGTTGACCACACTGCTCTCCAGTTGGCACCATGCCAGAATAGACATGGGTGTACTGCCTCTGAGACCTGACCTTGTACTATGGCCCACAGCGAGCTGGGGGATGTTCCAGTAACTGGTTTCAAGCTTGGAATCTCCATGCCATGCTCTGCACCAAAACTTTAACCAGGGTGTTCTCCGATGACTAATCCCATCCCTGCAAACTCAGGCCTTTCGAGCAATCTTTTGTGGACATTCAAAGATGGATGTCCAGCAAACTTTCCATCACCACTGTTCACAATTTTAGGATAAACCCAACTGAGACCTGCAGTCTGTTTCTCTCTTTTGACAAACACATCAGACCTGAAGGGTATGAGGTCAGTAAAACTCTTCCACATTTGCCCACAGGGCTGAGACAGCCATCATTGGCCACAGGGCCAAGGGTAAAGCTGAATTACATGGCTGTACATGGTCCTTTTTTTACCAACAGTTAATTAAATGGCTGTACATGGTCCTTTTTTATCAACAGTTAATTAAATGGTTGTACATGGTCCTTCTTTTTTATCAACAGTTAATGTAATTCAGGTCATTCCCCACCCAGCTCTGTACCAGCATGACTCTGGTGGGATTCATCCCCACGTGCCCTGGGGCAAGGAGCAAGGGCATGCTGCAACCTCTAGCTGCTGGATATAAGAAGGTTGCAGGAGGTTTTGCCTGCCCACACAGTGCTCTCACACCTACACAAAGCCCAGGGACTCACAAAGGAAGTGGGTGAGCCAGGCTGGCTGGTTGTGATGGACGATGGCTACGCAGGCAGTGTTGAGAGCCACCAGGCTCAAGACAATCCAGTAGAAGACCTGGGATTTCACCATGTGGCGAACGGAGATGCGCAGGAGTCGCTCCTTGTGCCGTAAGTAGGAGGCACCATCCACTCTGGCGCCTTTGAGGCCAGAGTGACTCAAGGGGTTACCTAAGGGAAAAGAGCGGGGAGAAGGAGTTGTGTGCTCCAGCCTTCCCCACAACATGAGACAGGACAGACAGCTCACAGACATTGTTCCTATGGGACATGACTTAACGACATGGTTTTTAAATGGTACAGGGGGCAGCAGGTAATTTTCCCCCTTTGCTGTCAAACTAGCAGAGACAGGCTGATCTGTGACAAACCCCATGTGATAGGTGTGACCCTTGCAACTCAGTAAACTGGCCAGAGGTTTTGGGGAGGAAAGCTCCAAAGTACACTAACCCAAGGTTGGATGAAGAGGTCTTCTCTGCGCCAGCCTCCGTTCGCCCACAGAGGAGATATCAACGCAGTGCTCGTCACTTGAGTCGCGGTTCATGGCATCCGTCCGGTTCCTTTTGATGGTGGCTCGCCTGAGCACTAGGAAGGGAAGAGGAAGAGGTGTTGGTGGCCCAACTCTGCCAGTAGCCAGCTCATTGGACCATGACCTGATCACTGATCACCAGATCAGTACTTGGCTAACTCAGGTCTGGTAACAGGATGGCGATACCCAGGTGGCCCCAGTCCAGAGCTATCCCTCTGTGGGACCAGACATCTCCTGGCCTCTGTTCTCTCTTAGGGATTATGCTGTCAATCCAATTCCCCACACCCCTCTAAGGCCACAGACCCTACTGGGGCATCCCCAAACCGCCCTCCTCTCATCACAGCTACAGGGCTTCAACCTCCAGCTGCGGGCGGGCAGAAGGAAGGGCAGGCAGGTGCTTAGGCAGGGCATTGCTTATGTTACCTTCTAAGGCTGAGGTCCCAGCATTTTTGTTCTCTTCAGCCAGCATGACTTCCTCTACGCAAAACACAAAGTTCAGCATCAGGAGACAAGACGCAGTTGGCTGAGTACATCAGACCTCACTGCCTTGTACCTAAGCACTTTGCCCAGCCTGGAGGTGGCTGGTCTATGTTGCAAACTCTTGACAAGTATTGGTTAAGTGTCCAAAAGCAAATTCTGGAGGGTGGCATGTGGCAGCTACCACACATTGCATCAGAAAGAAAAACCACCTGTAATCAACCCTTCTTCCTCCACTGTAGTTAACCCCACTAAAGAATTTGAACACTGTAGACAGGTCTGGGACTTAACATCCCAACCCAGGACCAAAGCTGAGGTCTGGGGCTCAGGCATCGTTTCAAGCTACCATCCGTTTTCAAGTCTGAATGCTAAATAAAAAATCTTCCCTTCCCAGAGCTGAATGCACTGAACTGATCCCCATGAGGTGCAAGTAAGGACAGAGGCTGTGGCAGTTTGGGGACCAGGACCCACTGGCTGCTGCACATAGCTGGGTGTCAGCAGGAAGCCTGGGATCCTCCACCATCCCCAGCCCTCGCCCAGGTCCAGATGGGAGCCCCGAGCCTGGAAACTAGCGAGTGCATCCCCTCCAGCCTGCTCCAGGAGTAGGTTTAACTGGAAAACTACCATCACCGTTCACTGCTCTACTTTCCCCCAGCCCACCACTGCAGGGGACTCCAGCAAGCATCAAGAGAATGGCAGAGCAAAGCTCACAGCAAGCGATACTCACAGCCTTCCCTGGAGATGTAATATGCCTCATGTTCAAAATATGACAGTTTCATGCCACAGAACATGATGTTTCATCAGCTGTTGGCAATGTCATTGCTTGCAGCCTGGCTAGACCATCACACCATCTGGGGCTGAGCTCACCCATCCACCCAACACCACCATACAAGCACCTGTACAACTTCGGGGTTGCACTGGACGATGCTCAAGGATCCCCTCCCATCCCCACCACTCTGCATGACCAGCACCCTTCACTGCCCACCACCTCCCTGGGAGCCCCCCCGGCCTGCCAGCCTTTACCCGCTTTGTCTATCCAGGCCCGGTAGCCATTGAGCTCCCGCTCGATCTGCTGCTGGCGCCGCAGCTTCATGAAGGCTCGGCGGTTCTCCACTCTCTCACGTTCTTTGGCAAACTCCCTAGGGAAGGGCAGAGGGGAATGGTGAGAGCATGGATGGGGAGCAGTTGGGTGTGCGGCGGGGCCTGGAGGGGAGGCAGGGACCAAGGGAGAGCACAAGCCAAGGGTTGCTGGAGCATGTTGGAGCAACGCATGGCCATCCCCAGTCAAAGCATGGCCAGGGGATGGATGAATGAACAGAGAGGAGGAGAGGCTTCTTTGCAGAAGGAAAGGCACAGATGCATGTGAGCAAACGCTCTGCTTGGTCACTCAGCCCTGCATGCCCCAGCTGGGAGGTGCTGCTGTTCAGGGGGGATGCTCCCAGCACCACTCAACTCCAGCACCAGTTCAGGTTCTCTGTATCCCTTCAGGGAATAAAAACCAGGCACTGTGAGGAAGCAGCAAGGAGATGGAGAAGGGCAGGTGCTGTCCCCTGCCTTTACCTTCTCCTCTGAATCCTTTTTCTTTCCAGTCCCTCCTTAGCGGATTTTCCCAGGACTTGAGACATCCTTGTTGTCCTTCTCTGGACTTCAGTGTCTCATGTGAAATGTCCAGTTCAGAGAAGGACAACAACTTGGATTGGTGCCACAGCAGGCAGGAGGGCAGGCAGCACCTCATGGGCTCTGCACCGGTAAAGAAATGCACCTGCCTGGGGCCAAACACTGAGCAACACTGGCCCGAGCTAACGCTGTGCCCACTGCTCAAGCAGCTTCTAACACACGTGGTGCACAGAATTACTAGCATCCACGTGCTCACGTGCACTCCTAAGCACAATAAAAAACACACTCCTCAGTACATAAGATATATGATTTCACCTATAGCCCAGCCCAGAGCTGTGCAAATACATCAATATGCATCTGGGTCTATAGACACCTTCTCACGTGCAGTGAAAACATAAGACCACACTGGTAAGCATGGTCTGCTTTCTGGTATACGCACACTCGTGGCCACAGGCAGAAGGCCCATGCAGGCTGCCCTCCTGAGGTTTTTCACCCACTCTGTATGAAGAAGCACCCAAGGCCATAAGCATGTATGCAAAGGCCATTACACACACACACACACAGAAATGGAAACATTTGGCAGAAAACACAGGGGTGGCAACATAGACATCCTCCCACCCATGCCATGGATTGTACATGAGATGACACAGCCGGACCTGCTTTTAGGAGGTCCCACACCCTGTGCTTGCACACACCACATACCTGGGGCATCTTGACCCACATGTTATACCTCTATTGACGACCACATTCATACACAAGGAGCATCCCTCACACCAGACATGCCCCCAGCACAAAATTCCTTCCTTGCAACAACATCACAGGGATGCAATCTGCTGGCTGCAGCTGCCCATCCTGTTCCCAATCCCTGGCGGCTGCAGAGCCCCAGCTGAATGGAGCAACCTAGCCCGTGCCCTCAACCCCAACCCGGTCCCAGGCTGCTCCGAGGGAAGCATGATTGCAAAGAACAAATAGCACTGTTCTCTGCAAGACGAACGTCTCTCTCCCCAGAGACTAGCAGCAATCTCTAGCCTCAGAAAAAAAATATTCAAAAGAACTGAAAGAATTGGTCTGTCTGCTGCAGAGAGAGTTCAAGTGCATTACTCCAGCTGAGCTATTACACCCTTAATGCTGTGTGGGCTTTTGCATGTGTGTGCGTGTGTGCGTGTTTGTGTGAAAAGCCCTGAATGTTCCCTGCAACTCTCGTTTAAGATCCCCAGACAATTCAAGTGTTTTTAATTCCACCCCAGGAAGGTGAAGTTTCCTGCCGCTCTGGCATTAAGCATCAAATGACTCTCCCCCTCCATCGCTGGCTTTCAGACTGAAATGAGACTTTCTTCCTAGGGCAGGGAAGGGGGAGAGAACAAAAGGCAAGGAAGAGAAAAGCAGCCTAAGTGGAAGGAAGGAGGGCGGGAGGAGACGGGGGAGAAGGAAGGACCTCCCACAGTCAACAGTGAAATGTACTCTCAGTTTTGGGCATGCCATGCCAAAAACCCTCCTTGCCCTAGCTGGAGGAAAGGCAGGATCATTTTGGCTGTGCCATCATCCCTCACAGGCCTTTGTTAGCTAATTTGGGATGTCAAGGAATGAGAAGATGCTGTTTGCAGCCAGAGTTAGTGGGGAAGTTGCCTCTCTCCCTCTGGTTTACTCCATTGGTCCTCCCGTGTGCTAAACCTCTGTCCCATGAGCCATAACCCCATGCCAGCCAGCACCTTGGCATAACTTTTGCCAGCCAGACCCTGTGACTGGGAGCACCTGGAAAGCTTCTCCTGATTTATACCTCTCTGCCACCTCCTGCTTGCCCATTCCTCCATCTTCCAGATCCTACTCTGCTGAGGTGAGTGTCTCCTTTTGCTGCATGGCGAGAGAAGCCATCATCATGTGTCCATGATGAGACCTAGAAAGACCAGCTGACCCTCAAATCACCTTTCCCAGGGAAGGGAATGGGACCATCTTTTCCAGCACACCCTTCATTGAGCAACATTTCCCCTTACCCAACCATTTGCTCACGGAGCCCTAATTTGCAAGAAGCTGGTGCCACACACATCCAGGGACAAGGTCCGTGCAGCTGCAGCAGAGCCTCTGAGGGAGACACTTCCCACACGCTTGATCCCTAATGGAGCTTAATTGCTTTTGTCCATTAGAAGGAGGAAGGAGTGGCAGAGAGGGGAGGAGGGGAAACAAAGTTAAGCTCAACTTAATGAATTATTACATTTCAGAGAGACACGTTACCGAGCAGGGCAGCAGCGGGGGCTGGTGACATCTGAGAGTGGGTAGGCGATGCTGACAGATCAAGGATTGCTCAGAGCCAATTTGCAGCAGCGGGTAGAGATAATACTGTATGTGAGCGAGAACAGGGCCAGCGATGGTGACTGACAGCTGCTTGGGAAGGCTCCAAGTCGCAGGCAGGGCAGCATTGCATCGCTGAGGGAGCCGGGTGCCTGACACCCATTGAAGGGCCCTGTCCCCCAGTATGTTTGGGTTACATCACCAGGCATGGCCCAATTTTGCCTTGAAAAGAACCTGAGGTTGTGCTGCCCCATGGGGTCCCTGCAAGGCAGCTCCGAGGACCCCAGCAGAAAGCATGGTCCCCACCAACACCACCTCTGCTTGTCCACCTGGGCCTCCTCGACCCAAATCCTGATGCCTCCAGCATGAAAACATCCACCCACAACAGCTGAGTTCCATTCACGTGGACCTTGTGTCATTGCAGCCCTTCTCCGTCTGGCCTCATAAAGCCAAAGGCACGCAGCAAGTGATGGAATCAAGCGCTGAAGGTCATGGTACAAGCTGGGGAGCAGTGTGCCATCTGTCCTCCTGCACACAAGGGCACCATCCATCCTCATGCCATGGCCAGCCTGCCAGGGTGATTGGAGCACAGATGGTTCACTCCTCCTCTGCCTGCAAATTCTGCTCTACAGCCTTGGCATTCCCCTCACATGGCCTAAGAGCATCTCTACTCCTGGCAGGAGACCTCAGGGGACACTGCTGTGCTTGGCCACCTTTCTCCCCAGGCCCCCGCTCCCTTGCTCTCACCACGGCAGCGATGCTTTTACTACATCAGTACGCTTCATTCAAAGGGCTGGAGAGCCCTGGTCTGGTTTTACTAGGAGAAGAACCCATGTGAAAGCATCCAGCTTGGAAATGGGTCCCCTTTTTTTGAAACAAACAAACAAACAAACCCAAACCCAACCACAAAAAAAACCCCAAACCCAAAAAACAGCTAAGAAAAATAATATCATAGGTGTTGCAACCCACATGTATCCTTTCTGGAGCTTCTTGGGAGTTCAGAGCAGGTTATATAGTGCTGGTCATATCAACATTGTGGCTTCCATGCTTTGAAACTACAAGTCAACCATCTTCAAACCCATCATTTTGTCACCCTTTGTCACCACTAAAGAAGCCTCCAACAAACCAGTTAGCAAACGGATCTTAAAATGATACGAGGCAGCAGAAAGGATGGGATGGGAAGAGGAAAAATACTGGACTACACGCTGAGGATGAGGTAGCAGTACCATGCTGCTGTGAAAAAAACATATATAATGGGATGTATAACATCAGGTAATACTTCTGCTCTCCTCAGCACTCACGAGGTCTCAGCTCATGGCTCCGACTCAGTTTTAAGCACCATAATTTGAGGAAAAAATGCTTCAACTGCAGGAGGGTGTCAGGGAAGGTTATGGGACAGAACTGACAACAGACGGTTTGGAAAACATGGATGAGACAGTTGCAAACCAGGGGGATCAGATGGTATTTACCCAAGAGGTGTAAAGGAACTAAAGTAAGAGTGTTGAACTAACTGTGCAGTCTGTAACCTGGTGCTTCAACTTAAACAGACGGTGGCAAGCAGGCACAGCAGAACTGGCATTGCAGACTGCACTGAACAGATAGTAAAGGCTAGAGCAGGAGGCCAAAAAGTACAGAAACCTCTGCAGGGGGAAGATGTGCTTCATAGGTCTGCTTTGAAGGAGGCAACAAGTTTTTTTTGGGTAAGGGTAATTGCTTGATTTAAGTTCACTTGAATTGCCAGAAGAAGTCCGAGAAGATTCAAGGTCAGACTGAATGGGGCTCTGAGCAACCTAATCTAGTTGAAGATGTCCCTGCTCACTGCAGGGGGATTGGACTAGATGATCTTTAAAGGTTCCTTCCAACCCAAGCTATTCTATGATTCCTTAACAAAGCTGGATTGCCTCAAGAGAGTCTTCCCATGAAGCACTAACAGGTGAAAAGAATAAAAAAAAAAAAAAAAAAGGGAAAACAGAAACGTCTTATTTTTCTTGTGTTCCCTTTTAGGGGTGGCCGTTAGCTTTTGATCATCCCATGTACTTTGGCGAGAGTTATGTGTTCACCACGTTGTGACAAAGCTGCAGCAAGAAACAGAGCGTACAGCCAATGATGCTAAAGAGAGCATATTTATAGAGTACCAGCAGACACACGAGTTGGGGAAATGAAAAGCTGACAAGCTGTTGGCGACATCGAATGGTAAAATGGGAAGGAGCTGGGAGATACCAGCCCTGAGATTACCCATTACATCACTGTCCCATTTAAGAAGGGGGAGATGCTGATGGTTACCTTCTACCTTGGAGAAAGCTTGTTATTTAAATTGGATTTTCTTATAGGTACTTGCTGATGTCTGTCACTTCTACCAGGTCCTAAAGGGGCTTGTATTAGACAGGATTGACACCAAGCAGCATGAACAATTCAGAAAGACCTTGCTATGCTACTTTGCGTTAACACCCCACACTAAGAGAAGTGAACAAAAATAGAGGCAGAAGGGAAAGGCAATGACAACATGAAGACACAGGGAGAAGGCAGCCCAAATAGGAAACTCTCCACAACTAGGGAGAGGACAGAGGGGCTCCAGATGAGGAGCCACCAGAAGCAAGGTCAAGACTCCCGGCACTAAAGAGCTCCTTTTATGAGCCAGTCCCTCAAAGAGATATGGGCCATCAGGGCTCCCCATAAGGCCCAAAGCAGCAAGGACAAGACCACCATTGGCTGTCTGCATTATGGGACCCTGCGCTCTTCCCAAGGAGAGACTCTGTTACAGGTGCTGCTGCCAACGGGCAATGGGAGGACAGATCAGACAACCTGGAGATCTCTTTGGGCAGCTTTGAAGATGAAGTTCAAGAATTCAAATAATTAGTATTTGCTGCAGAGACAGAGTGGCAATGGAGACGCTGAAGTGACTCAAAACAGTGAGAAACACAGGAGAACTCAGACTTTGCATCTGCTCATGGAAAACGCAGCCCACTGAACAGCAAAGACTTTAAAATACTTCCCCTCTTCTCTCCATCAACCCCCGTTTCTTGTCTACAGTTATCTTCAGTCAACAGGCTCTCATCTATCCAAAAGCAGGTTCAGCCATTGCTTGGAAACATGGTTGGGCATCAGCTGTACGTTGCTGCAAAGCCCATCCCCCACCAATGGATCCCAGTAGAAATACAGGTGTCTAGTCCATTTCAGGGTAGGATCAGCTCCAGGCAGCTCAATGCCTCTCCACACAATTCATGTATGGTCTCCAAGAGTAAGAAGTACTCCATGATCAAAGTAAGAAAAGCACATGTGGTTGCTTGCTTTGTGTTCAGCTCAACCCTGCTGCGACCTTTAGAAAAAAGACAGGTTTTCCATGACACTTGAGCTGGGCTCAAAGCAGCCAACAGTTTGGAGAGCTTATTGTTTTGAAGTAGAGAAGAGTAAAAGACAAAGAGGACAAATATCACCGGGAGAAGGGAGCCACTGACATTCCAGTTGTAGAGTCTCAGTTTCAACATTTTTCCAAGGGTAACAATGCAGAGGTTTGCATCTCTGTCCCCATTGCTCAGAGAAGTCTATCATTTGCAATGTTGTACCAAAGACAGCAATAGCATGGTCAAACCATGCTGCAAGAAAGCTACAGAAAGGTGGCAGAGGGTCTGGTAGCCCCAGCAGCAAGAAGCAGAGATGGAAGCTCTGGATTTTATTTCACTCTTATCAGGCAGGGCTGGTACGAGCAGCGCAGCTTCACTGCTTCAAGAGCCCCGGGCTTTGTTCGCAATCACTCCCACTGGCTCATGCAGCGCTGGGAAAATGTCACTCCTCCCCTTCCCTCCTATGCTCCAGTTTTCATCCTCTGTAAGTGGAGAACAGTTTTACAGTCCCCTTTTGCAAGTGACAGCAATCTGCAGATGAAAGGTGCGGTGCTAGTACTGAAGGTGAGTTACAACACAGGAAAAAAATCACCAATTTTCAACATTTCATCACATTAACTTCTGAGGAACTTTCAAACACTCTAATTGATGCCTTCAACGTAGAAATACAATTAATTCAGAACCAACTATCAAGTGTGGAACCCACAATGCAACTGCTAGATACGTCACTCTGCCGCTGCAAAACAAACAAACAGCCACCCACGATGTACAAAGAAGTGATAATGTTACATGATTCATTCGGGACATCCTGTCTCCTTCACCCAACAGGAGTGCCTAGTACCCTCTTGCAAGCATGAAGTTGCTCCTGGAGGAACTGGGCATCTCCAAAGCCATCCACCAAGTCAAAGAGCTGCAGTCACAGCCACAGGATTGCTGTCATTAACCGGGATGACAGAAATTACGAAGATCTGGAACAAACAACTTCAAAAGCAATCTGTAAGCAAGAACTATCTGCCGAGTGCTTTGTCAAGAGGATCAAAACCAAGCCTTTTCACCCACAGTCCACAGACAACACACAGTCCACAGAGCAGATTTGCAAGTAGGCACAAATAAGAGCAAATCCGAAGCAGTTGAGACACGCTGGCAAATAATTTGCAAAGAGAAATCAAAGGGGAGAGTCACCAAGTCATCTCTTTGTTGTGGATTTTTTTTTTATCCTGTCCAGATTGCTGTAAGAGGAGTCGTTATTCCCTGTAACACTGGGGGATACGGCACACTAGACACACGCATCTCTTGTCAGGCAGCTTGTTTGCAAAGGGCTTGGAGGCCCTCCGCAGAAAGGTGGTACAGCAAAGCAAGGCAGAGAGGCACTCGTTGAATATGGATGCCCACCTGGCTGCTGAATATAGATGAAGATCTCAAAGGCTTCTTTACTTCATTCATGCTCAAATACCACGTCGATGACACAAGAGCTTCCCCAGAACAAAGTGACAAGCGTGGCTATTTCTCACCAAGCGTGGCCCAACCAATGTGCATCCCATGATGGTGCTTGGGGACCTGACAGGAGGCATCACAGCCCCCCTCCCCATTACACCCACACCTCCATTCAAAAGCAGTTCCAACTAGCGAATCCCCAAACACACAATGGGCACAGCCATTTTACACCTCATCCGAGCCATTCCCTGAGATGCTACAATCATTAAAGAAAAAAACCCCCGATGCTTCCAAGCTTTCATCCTTCCAATGCAATATTTCTCAGGCATGTTTGTTGGCATCTTGCTGTCCCTCATGATGTCCCCACAAGCCTTCCTGCATTGTGGTGAAGTGTCTCCCTGCTTTCCCCTCCACAAACTTCCTACCTCTGAGACATTAATCCTCTTCCCAGAGTTTTTGGCTTCAAACCACCTGATCCAGCTTGAATGCATGGGGCCCAGGTTTTGCGTAGAACCAGGAAAAAAAACCCTGCCTCCATTGAAAACGTACACTTGTTCCTTCAACGCCCTTATTATTAATTGCTATAAAACTTAATTTTATTCATCATTTGTTATGCCTCAAAATTGGATGGGAAAAAAATTCAAATTAAGTGAAGTGAAAAGATTTCAGAGATGGTACAGAAGGCTCCTGAAGGAGCTGAAGAAAACTCTCCGGAGACTGGGAACGCAGCACTAACCCAACCTGAAAGAAAGAAGATCTTAAGACAAAGAAATCTTGCCAAATTGATCCTTTAATTATAACATTAGTCGTTTCTTTCAAAGGCTTAGTGCAAGAGCTGGGGGTGGGGGGCAGAAAAGAAAGGGAGAAAAGACTTAACATCACCAGGATGAGTGGAAGCAATTAGGAGGATTTAAATTACTCTCTTGTTTGGTACAAGACATATGGATTTCATTTTTCCTGCCATGGTGCTCGACTTCTTGCTCTGCCATCAGCTTCCAGAGGTCTTCTCCTTGGCAGACCCGAGGACCCAGCCTTCCCAGGTCAGGCAGCATCCCCTTCCACTCTGCACCCACTCAGCTATTGCTGCGGACCATGAATACCAGTGATTATAGCAGCTTTGTCACCCTGGAAAGGGGCTGGAGATACAAGACTGCATAGGGGAAAGGAGTCTACCAGCCCTCAACAGGAGGACAGATCCTGCAATGAATGGAGGAGGGCAACTGCAAACCATTTTTTCCTCTGCAGGGGCTGGAGAAAGGGAGATGGAAGAGAGTCAAAACGCAACCTGTCTGGTATCAGAAACTCCACATGAGTCCTCAACATTATACCTCCAAGCATGGCTTATTTTTTATCTTTACTCTTTCACCTTCTTGCTCACAGCAACAAGCTAGACATAAGCCATTTTATTGCCAGGAGGCGCAAAGCAGGCAGGACCTCTGCAGTGGCTAGGACAGGGCCAGTGGTGAGCTGTGGTCATTACTGGGATGGCATTACTGCCACTGTAGCACCATGCATGCCATAGGTGGCAGGGTGGCTCTCACCCAGTCTCTGCTGCTCTAGAGATGCAGCCTGAACACGCATATCCAAATTGTTTTACATGAGAAACAGCTAAGGAAAAAAAATAATCACAAAGAAGGGAGTGCAGACCTTTACAAGTCTCTGGCACAGGGCACGTGCAACTTCTGCGTCCCCCTGACTCAGAGCCAACTGACCGCAGGGCACTGCCTGCAACGGGCCATCAGCCACAGGGCAGGAGGAGGTCCCGTCCACCCCTCCTACTCTTCCTGCAGCATGTGATTCTCTCTCTGCACTACACTGGTTCTCCCTGGGAAGAGGTGCAGACCTGCAGATGCACCCTGCCCCACCGCAGCAGCATGCTGGATGCCACCAACCTCAGGCCACAGGACGGCAGCAGGCAACACTTGATGTGAGTCTTGGCATCTTCCTGAGCTCCCAAATCCACTGGCTGCCACGCGGCAGAAAATAGGGCATTTCAGCTGATGCTCCATCCTCGCTCGCTCCTACTGATTCTCTTCTGCCAGGATTATTTCAGTAGCTCATATAGCTTTAAAAGCTGAGCAGTCACATCTTGGGCTTCATACCTGCTCTCAAAGAGGAACAGGGCCAATATTTTTTTTTTTTCTCTCCTGCATTCAGTTAGAATTAATTGATCCATAATTGCACCCATAGAGGGGGAAAGTTAATAGATGCAGTAATAAATGCCAAAGCCCCAGAAGAACCAGGTCCCCAAGCCTCTGCCTGGAGCGACTCCATCTCCTCTTAATAGCATTGCATGCAATTCCAGTGCATGCATGCGTGTTAGTATTTAGGGAGAAAAATCAAGGAGCCTTGGTATGATGGAAATAATTTCTTTTCCTCTCCCACATACTTTGTGCTTAGGAGCAGATGGATCCAGGCTGTTTACATCACGGAGGTCATGCCTCAGCTTAACAGTTGGGGAACTGACTGTTGGGAGAGATGCGCATCGCAACCAGAAGATTGCTAAATCTGGGCTCCGGCAAACTTCTAATGGTGGCAAGTTAAACATACAAATGTCCTCCTGCAGCCTCTTCACATTCAGGACCTGCCTTGGGTGTTTGATTGTCTCCCCCAAAAAAAACGCCGCTGAGATGAAGCAAAGGCAGAAAGGCAGCTCTGCAGCAGCTCACGAGCATGAACTTTGAGAAGGCTGGAAATCCCAAGCAGACCTTGTTATTTGCCAGTGCAGATGGTACAGTTTGCAAGCAACACGGGTCCAGGCTTCTGCAAGTGGGCTACCAGTGCTTGCCACTCAGCACTGCACCCCAAGTTATCAGAGCAACCGCGATTTCAGCTAGCTGCACGTGGCTGCCTGTCTTCCCCCAAAGCCGTACCATAACACAGGTGAAAGGTTTCCTTCACATGGAGGTGTTTCCATGGAGCTCATCCCCAAAGTGACCTTCTCCTCCTTCAGCTCAGCCCAGCCGCGGGGTGTGCAGGGGGATCCAGCCAGACCCCGCCTGCTCATCCAGCTCGGAGGCTGGGGGATGGAAAGGTCACACTTCCCCTCCTGCAGCAGAGCCAAGTGCTCTCTTCCAGTACAAGAGGATTGCAAGAAGTGTTAAAAACAATAAAAACTAAGCAAGCAAAGCGAGGAACGAAGCCCTTCTTATTGCACTCAAGGACATACATTGTCTGCATGCAGAAGTACCTTCTGCTTCACGTTGCACCCCTCTGTGGCTCCAGCAGCAGCTTTGGCAAGAGGATGCTTCACCACCGCCAAGGTACTGCACCCACCAAGTCGCAGGGGACACCTGTGGCGATGGCCAGGCAGGAGGGCATGCACAGTGGCCTTGCCATCAGGTGGCAGAGCCCAGCTTGCCACCTCCCCTCACCTCACTCAGCCCTCCAGGGAGCTGAGCAGGAAAAGCTGATGCTTTTCCCTAGGTATCTGGCACACCATGAGAGCATCTCCATTGCCAATTAGGCCACCCACCCACTTGCATCCTTCCCCAATACAAACCCTATTAGCGATAAACAAACAGTCGAAATGCCAGCCGGCGCCTAGGAAGAGCCCTAGACAGCTGCATCCAATTCGGCGGGCACAGGAACAGCTGCCTCACACAGGCCCAGTGCAGGCAAGCACTGAGCATGGACCAGGGTATGGGCCAGGCATCCCACCAGCCACCCTGTGGTCCTCCTGCCAGTGGCTGGCTTGCAGGCCAGAGCAGCGCTAGCTTGCCGTGTCCCTAGGCTGCTCTCATCAACACACCAGCAACAAAAGCCTCAGTGTCTACACAACACCACTACATTGGCATGAATCAACATCGCATATAAGGAGCTTTTCCAGCTGCCTAGCCCTGAGCTTCCTAACTTTCCTTCTCTGGGCTTTTGTAGGAAAGCTCCTGCTTGACACCAACACCCAGCTGGACTTTGCTCAAATCCCCAAGCTGAATGTAGCATAAGAAATGCAAAAGCCACCCAACACTGCTTGGACGTCTTCATCCTCCATAAGAGCTCCCTCCCTGCAAGGCAGCATGAAGCCCTTTCTGCAGCCTGTCCCCAGAGCCCCTGGACTCAATCAAACCCCAGACTGAGAGCTGGGGAAATTCAGCACACCAACAGACCCTGAAGCCCAGCCTGCCACTCCAGAAGCACTCCTGAAACCACCACCATCACACCAAAACTCACAGGGACACTTAGGACAGTGACAGATGACCAGGGCCAGTGTCCACATTAATCCGTGCATCTAAGGGCTTTCCAGCTGGCCAAAACAGTGCTATGGCAGCTTTTTTTTTTTTCCATGATGGGCAATTAGGGAAAAAGTGACCTGCTGCTGGGCACGGGGTCCTCCCTGCCACCTGCGGCAAGGGCAGAGTAGCCCACATCCCCCTCCCAGTGCAGGAGAGGGCATGCTCTCCCCATGCACCAACCCCTGCCAGCAGCTGAGGATGTGCTGATGTAACCACAGTTCATTGTCATGGAGACAAGAAGCCTTTTCTCTCCAAACCCAGCTTAATGGCTTGGATTAAACCCTCCTTTCCCCTGGGAAGAGAAGAACAGGGACAGTTCATTGTCCCTATGTTGCCGGCTTGTCCATGTGCACCTCAGGCACCCCTTCTCTCACCAGTGTGCAACCCCGACTGGCGCCAGGCACATCTTCCCGGCCACAGCCTGCACAGCACAGAGGTGCCTCGCATCACTCCCACGCATGCCCCAAACCCATCCCAGCCCATGCTCACCACAATCCATCAGCCACCAAATGCGCACCCCACTACACACATCCCAGACTCAAGCACATTTCCATAAGGTTCCCCCGCATCTCTCCCTTCCAGCAGTTCCCAAGCAGCTAGAAGATCGACGCTGGCCATTTCTCACAGGTGACCAAAATCATGAGCTCTTCAGCAAGAAAAAAGGAGAAAACATCTTCAACACTGCCCCTTTCCTGGCACCCCAGGGAGCAAAGGAGGTAAGCAGAGCCAGGGAGCAATCCCTCACTGTCAGGCAAGGAGGCATGGAGGGGACGTGGGAACCAGCTACTGGAGTCCTGGGGTGCACGGCAGTACCAGTTGCCAACCTTGGGGCTAAGAGATAGGGGACAGGCATGGCCTGGAGGGGAAGGATGGCATCTCTCTTACCCTGACAGCACTCCCAGAACAAGGTTGAGGACAAAGAAGGATCCAATGATGATGAGGGGGATGAAGTACAGCCAGTTCCAGGTGGCTCCTAAGGCATCATTGGTCTGGAGGGGAAAAGAAAAAACATGTGTGACATTATGTTCAACACCAGCACCCAGGGTGGAGGGAGGGTGCATCAGCTCCAGGCTGATCACACCAGGCTCTTCAGGGCGATGTGACCATGCCCGCCGAGCCTGGATGGGCAGCGGGCAGCTGCCTGTGCAGGCAGGTATGCCCAGACAGGGGCTCCCACCCAGCAGTGCTCTGATGCCCTTTGGCATCCTGCCCCAGCCGCACTCTCCTCCACAGTCTCCAGCCCTCATAGAGCAGGACCACTCTCCTCTGCCTACACCTACCATCCCTGCAGGGACACAGGGGCTGTAAGACAACGGTACAGTCAGAGGTGCAGGGCCCTAAGGCCTGAAATCAGGGTGCTGAAGGCATGGGGACTACCCTGAGCATGCTCCCCACGCCAGCAGCTTGATTTGGTGCTCCCCTGTGCATCCCATCGAGATAGGGCAAAGCAGCCCCGCAGCAGTGGTGCCGGGCAAGCACGGTGCAGGTTAAGAGGGAAGGATTATAAGGTGCCTTAGGGCCAGCCAAGCTGGCAGCTAAAGAAGAGGCAGCCAATGCTTGTCCTTCCATGCACAGGGGGAAAGGGGCTGGTGCAGACAAGCCCCACACCTTCAAATGGACATTTCACTGATGGCATCGTTGCTAATACCTTGCAGACACCCTCCTGCCCTAGGTGTGTTACCCCAACCCCAAGGACCTGAGAGCGGAGGGTCGCTCTAACCACAGGGCAAGACCAGACAGCTAAAAAGGCTGCTGGCAAGCCCTGCTTTATATCTCCAGACATTTATTCACTGAGGCTTTTAATAAAGCAGTGCCCCTCTGTACCTCGCAGCCACTTCCCGGGCCCCATTTGTCCTCCCGTGTCAGGCACGGCGCACATGACGCCGGGCTGGAGGGTGATGCGGCAGAACGTGACTGTCTGGGGGAGGTGGTATCAATCTTGCTGCAATGAAATATTCTTTCTCTTTTCTCTCTCTTCCCCCCTCTCCCTGTGCTAATTAAGCCCTCATCTTCGTCTGAGTCATTGGCACCACGTCTCCTGGTCGGCCAGTGCAGGAGCCGAGACAAGGCTCTGCAAGGGGAGAAGTGCCTCTCTGAGGGGAGAGGAAGCCACCACACTGGAGTCTTCCTCCAGTGACTGAGGCATCAGTGGGAACCTCAGCCAGGCATCCCCACCACCCTGACGCTGAGCCCAAGGCAGGAAGGGCGATGCCAGCACATCCCACTGCAGGCATCAACCACAGCACCAGGAGGGGGATCCTGTGTGCAGTCTCCAGTGCCGAGGAGCGCCTGGCACACAGCAGCAATAAAGACTTCGAAGTTGGGGAAAGCATCTGGAAAGACTCACTGCCCTCCTCCTTCGGCACCAGGGAAACCACGTGCATCTTCTCAAGGTCCTGCACCTTTCATGAGCTCCAGTCCACCACCAGCCCCTTTCCTTGGGTCCACGGGAGAAGTGAGCACAGGGAGGTGGGAATGATGCATGGGAATCCCATACAGACAATGCTCATCACCCGCTTCCAGAGACACCCAGGCCACCACGCTCTGCTCTAACAGCACCATTTGCCATGGCATTAGTCTTCAAAGCATTGTGCAACCCCTTGGCCAAGGCTTGACTGGGCTTCAGCTCCCCACCAAGACCATAGAATCATAGAATCATTAAGGTTAGAAAAGACCTCTGAGATCATCTAGTCCAACCGTCAAGATGCCATTGGGTACCTGCCACCCGTGCCAGGATCGCTTGCCTTTGAAACTGGCTCCTGCCCAAAACCCAGGGGCTTTCCCCAAGGCCCTTGGCACAGGGGATGCAAAACAGATGAGTTCCTTTCCTACAGGTGAAGAAGACATCTTCCCCCAGGGCTGGGCCACTGCCCCCCCTCCTTTGTCCTTCTCTCCAGTGATGCACAGCAGAAGGTGGAGTGGGAGACAGGGGTGAGATGATGGAGCAGAGGGCAATTTCCCTGGGGTTATCAGCTAGCAACACCAGCAGCAGCACTCAGATCACCTCCTCCCACTGCAGTCTGTGGACATGGCCAAAGCTTTGCCAGGACCCTCCATTTCCAAGATAAAATTTCCCCAGGGCACATCCCAATGCTCCCTACAAAATGAGGAGCTGGTGATGCCCAGCCAGGCTGTGATGGCTCCAGCCCATCATCTGGTACCTGCTCAGCTGCTCCAGCTGCCAAAATTTGCCCTTTTTTCCCCCCAAGAGACTGGAAGAGTTGCTCCGGTACTTTTGCAGCACCCAGGCTTCAGAAGGCTCAGCCGCAGGGACAAGGGCGCTTGTTTGGGAAACACAAGGGGCTTGGCATTTCACAGGCGCTGTATCTTCCACTGCTTCTCTAGCCCATGGTGGAGAGCACGACCAGAAAGCATTCAGTGCAGCAGGACATCAGCATGCATGTGTACGTGCATGTGTGTGCATACACACGAGTGGATGCATTCCCACCTCTCCACTCCCAAAGCTGAAGCACATCTGCCCAGGAAACCAAAGGAACCACCACACCTGGCTGTGTTCACCTGAGAGAGGATGCAGACTGCCAGGGTCTCGCGTAGCTACTGAGCCCAGACCCCCTTGCGTCATGCAATCTCCCCCAGACTTTTGTCAACTCTGCCTTAAAAACTCACTATTCCCACTGGAAGGCTCCTCAAACAGATTCTCTAATGGCTGCTCTACTTTTCAGCCTAAATTTATTTGTGGTCATTTTATATATCCCTCTGTTCTTTTACAATTGGTGCATTGGCCTTTGGCTGAAATACTGTCTCCCATCCTGATGTATTTTATAGATAGCTATCATGGCCATTCCCAGCCTCTGCTTTGCTAGCCAAAGCAAGGTTCCTTCAGTTCTCTCTTATATGGCTGGCTCTCCCTCCCTATTTTACCTAGTAGCCCCTTCCCTGTTTCAGTCCAGGCTCAGTTCATCTTTCCTGGACGCAGTGAACAATCCTGAAGGGCCACACTCCATTCCTGCGTGACACTACTGAGACTTTGCCACCCTGCCAATCTCTCTGCTCCTCCAGGGCACCGCTGGCCTGAAGTCACCCTGCAGTCACTCAGTCATCCCATCCTCCTCCACACTGCTTCTTCCCAATCAGCAAGACCTGAGCTCCAAAGAGATATCTTTGCTGTTCCTCAACAAGCACATGGCTTTCCATTTCTCACTGCATCCCACTTCTCTTCCTCCAGCCCTCAAACTCCTTCAGCCCAGGGTGGCAGGCTCCGTCCCCCCAGCTCTGGGATGCCAGCTGATGCTGTAAGCTGGAAGTGGGAAAGCCCGCCACTCATCCCCGAGGATCCCCGCTGGTCACCACCAGCCACTACGTCCCCTCAACGCTACCCAGCACCATCCCAATGCTGCTTGCTTCCCTGCCAGCCTCTCAGAGCTCCTCTTCTCCTTCCCCTCTTCTCTGCTTCATTAACACTTTCCCATAGCAAAAGCTTTACTACAAAGAGCAGCTCTACACAGTTTCCAGGTCTCTGATGCCAGGTTAGCCTGGCATGACCTACCTTTGGCAAACCCATGATTCATTTTCCTCTTTTGCCTTCCAAATCTGTTCCGAAAAGGCATGCGATCGAGGTCAGGCTTACAGTCCTATTCCTGCCTGCCTTACTTTTTTTCCCCTCCTCCCCCCGCTTTTAAATATAGGCATCGCATTCGCTATTCTCCAGTCAGATGGTGCCTCCCCCAACTCGATGGAGTTGTTAAAAATACTTGTTACCAGACCTGCCATTTCATGTGCCAGCTCCCTCCAGGCTTCCAAGGGGGAAGCCATCCCGAGCACTGGGATGATGGGTGCAATGGTCTCAGCGCTTGACTTCCACACCAGCTGTGCTCATGGCCATATCCTCGTTCACACTATCCATCCTTTTTTGTGGCCTCTATCTTTTTGTTGGCCAAAAGCCGGGGTGAAATATCTATCCATGCCCAAATCTCCCCAGCCATCACTTCACTGTGCCTTGCTTCCATCTGCAGAGGTGGGGAACCACTCACTGCCCCTTTGAGCATCCTTCATGAGGTCCATGTCAGCATGACTTTTGGCATCTCCTGTGGCACTTCCTAACTTCTTCAGCACCAGGATGTAGCTGTCTTGAATGAGCAGCCCCTTTTCCCATCTCTTTGGGGCATCTTTCGTTCTTAATATCCCTCCATAGGCAGTGGTTCAGCACCTTGGTCCACTGTGCCTTACCACTAGCTTTCTTCCTTTGCTGAAGGTACCATGAGGTCATCATGTGCAGAGGTCAGGGTAGACACAGGGAGTTTAACCCCCAAACTACATAAATGCTGTTACTCCTTTAATGAAGAAATTTCTGACCACTTTTTTGTTATGTACCCCACCAGCCTAAACCACCAACACCTAAGCTCTCCCACAGCCACCAGACCAAGAAATGTGTTTCTTGCTGCTTCCAGGCATACCCGAGACACCAACACAACCAACATGAGCTTGTTGGTGAAGATTAAATAGCCACAACTTCCCCAAGGGACTCCGTACCCGAGGGTGTTTCTCCTGCCAAGGCATCAGTAGAGAATCCCAGCCATACCCTGGCAGGAGCTGAACCACCAGGCTCACATCTCTGCTGCGGATGCAACCCGTCCTGCTGCTGGCAAAGCCTCTGGGCCTATAAATGACACCACAAAGGCGTGGGAGCAGGACCCTCATGGGGTAACAGAGCCAGCACAGTGGGTGCCCACCCAGCAAAGGAGCCCCTGCCAGCTCCCGTTTCTCAACCCCCAGCACGGTGTTATTCTTTTGGCAGCTCTTCTGTTGTTTTTTTGTTTTGTTTTGTTTTTACAAAGAGTGGCAAAAGGTGCAGGGAGCTGCAAAAGCAGGTCTCACTCGGGGGGCCAGAAATCTAAAGAAATCTTAAATATATACCCAAGTCGAACGCAAAGCACAAGCTCACAGCCTACACGTACCCTCCCTTGGGCTGCGCCTGCAGAGGAAACTTTAGGATTTCTATAGGGGAAGGGGGGGGGGAAACAAAAAATACCCACAAATTCAGTCTCTCCTACCTAAAAATAAACAGAGAGCATGTCCTGCCTGTGCAGGGTGCCTTTAATGGCCATTTATTGCCCACCAGCTTGGGGAGGGGGACTGGGGACCGAGGCTGTGGCACCCAACTCATCTGGGGAGCAGCAGGACATAGGGAGCCACTGGACTTCATTCAGAGAGCAATCCACCCTTGATTCTCCGGTGCCTAGTAACAGGGCTATGGTCCCACTTCAGGCTTTCCCTGGAGAGGAAGGGAGCTTTCTGCCCCTTCCCGAGCAGGAGATGCGTCCTGGAGACCTCCACAACCAGCTTGGCCAACATCAACTGCCCGCACTAATGCTCCATAGGCAGTCGAGTCCCCTCTCAAAATCCATCTGCTTTAGGAGAGAGCCTCTGTGGCTTTTGTTTCCATCTGGACCGAAACGGCACATAATTAGATTAGGATAATATACATTCATTACTGTAACCAACTGGCTGTGATGTGCTCAGGGGGATAAGGCAGCACTGTATACGGGGCGGGGGGGGATGTCCAGCAGCACGGGTGGCCCCACCCTGCTCTCACTGTGGTCCTCTGCCAGGGATCTTCCACCCCACAGAGAGCTGACACAGGGACCCATGCCTTTGCCTGCATCACAGGCAGGCTTTCACGGGCAGGGACAGGGTGACCAAACCATCTCAACCACCACAGCCAGGCAGGAGAGGTCTGCCCATACCCTTGGCTGCAATCCTAGCGAGGGGGTTTGGGGGTGATGGGGAAAGCCAGGATTTCAGAAGGCTTTGCCTTGGGCACTGTGCCTGCCTTCCCCAGCACCTCCCAGGGGCTTGCTGCCCAACACAGGGGCAGAGCAGACCTGCTGGGACAGCGGGTATGAAAACACCACAGCTCCTATGATTTGTATGCCAAATCCTCAGTTTGGCAGCTCCCGCTGGGCTCTGTCTGGTGGTAACACGCACCATGCCCCCACCATGGCTGATGCCATCCCTCCAGCTTCACCACTGTGGCCCCCGACCTGATCCTCCCTGCAAACCACAGCTGCATCCAGCTGAGAAACACATGCAGGCCAGCAGGGACAGCCTCAATATCTCCATACCCCACCAAAAAGGGGAGGAAAAAAAAGTTTTAAAATAGCTTATAGCAGATTCCCTGGCCTAACCATTTCCCGCAAGACCTTGACACCCGCTGCTGCTCTCCCCAGCACAGTAACAGATCTCTTTCTTCCCTTTAATAGAAGTAATTTGATCTCCTGCATGCATGGCCATGCTTCACTCCTTGCCAGCCCTGCCTGGTATCCATCAGCGACCCCGGTACTGGACAAGATCTGAATGAAAATGCTTTGCTTTTCCAAATCAGGTTAATAAGGAAATTGGTACATTTCCTTTGCAGGTCCAGGGCTGGCCCGCGGCGGGACACATCCTGCCACAGCCGCATGCCAGGGTGTCCAGGCAGCATAGACACCTCCTGCCTGATGCCCTGCCTGCAGTGCTGCCTTTCGCTGGCCCCAGGGTGCTCTTGAGGTGCCAGGGGCAGGCAGCAAGCTGAAGTCCTTGCAGAGGGGCCCAGAAAGCTCATCAAAGCCTATAGCATGTGGGCATGCTTGTGTCTGTGCACATGTGGGGAAGGGGAAGGAGTGGGGAAACAGGAAAAGAACCTAAAATATTTCATTTTTCTGTTTCCTAAATGGAACGCAAAAAATGCATTGCTAGAAGCATTACTAAAAATCAAGTATTTTCAAAACATTTGATATGGGCACAGAGACCAATTAGTGCTCTGTTCTCCTATCCACTGAGAAATCACACCCAGATGCCCCAGTGTCAACCTGCAGACCATGGCTCCACGTATGCCTCCTCCTCCTCCTCTCCCCCCAGCCATCCCTCGCTGAGACGCCCTCAGATGTCCCCACCTCTGCTCCTGAACTCCTACCTTCCCCCTGCCCGGACCCCTCCTGCCCCAAATGACAGCAGCCCCTTATCCGCCCCGATGGAATATTTGCAAAGCTCCGCAGCCTTCATTAAACCCAGCACTTGGCTAAGGTAGCGCCAACGTTCCCAGCACAGATCCTCAGCATTGGGCTCGAACGCATGCCAGCACTGCTGCCTCTCCTGCTGGACCTGGATCCTGCACGCTGGAATGGGGCATGGTTTTCATGGGATCAGCTTTGGTTTTTTTTTTTTTTTTCAGTGGGGCTTGGCAATTGCCAGCCTGGATCCCTACTTTGTTTCCAGCATGCTGCAAGCCCAGAGAGGCAGCTCAGGCCCCGCAATACATTTCCTAAAAGCAGGAACATCCCCAGCTGCAATGCTCTGGGGCAACAGACCCACACACGACCTTGCCCGAGGACCCCAACTCACCCCCATATCCCCAGTCCAGCCATGATGCACAGCACCAAAGGTGTGGAAACAGCTTTGCAAAGCCTTACTGGCACAATTTCCAGCACCAAACCTGCTAATGAAATTAGAGACCCTGGGCTTAATGAAGATGAGCAGCAGGGGCCAGGCAGTCCCAAGACCCCCTGCTACCGCCTCGCCTGGAGTTGTTGGGCAGTGCCGGAGCATGGGTCCCAGAGCATTGGTGCCTCCGCCGGCCCCTTGGCTCCCCCACTCCTGCCAGCAGACAGACTAGGAGTGAGACTTTCCCGCGCGGGCAGGGTGGAGAGTGTGGGCAGGGAGCTTTTGACAGAACCTGCCTGCAAAGCTGGGGATCCAGCAGACACAGTTTGTTTCTTGCTGTGTCATTTCAGCACACACACAGAGGGAAA
>VZTL01010993.1:1453-25738 GCA_013400535.1 Scopus umbretta
AAAAAGAAAAAAAAAAAGACATTATTTTCTTCTATGATCTATTATTTCTACTATCTGATTATTTGGGGATAGAAGACTAAGGTGTAAAAGGACTGCATAATTTGCCCTAAATCATATAAGCCTTTTATGCAAACCAAATCTTTGTTGTTCTAGCCCAGTGTTGATCTACAAAATGACCCTTCTTCTCAGCTGCAGAGTTTGTGATTGTTCAAACCTGTTCTTGTATAAGCAGGTTGCTTGCTAGCCAGAGTAATCACTAGAGTTGTCCTGTGCTTTTATTTTAGAACTGCCTTGGGCACACAGAGGCCTGTAGCACATTTCTACAATCTGGAGGTGTCCATCCAGCCATTCTTCCATTCTGGTTAATATCTTTCTCAAGTCCTTAACCAGAGGTACAAAATTCAAATAGTCACTGATAACATTGATCAGACCACCCACTCATACACACAATATTTCCTTACTTTCCCTTTTCTGCTCATATTTTACTGCATTGTTGTCCCACTCTATTACTTTTCTCAATTGTTTCCAAAACCAGACTGTCAACATTATCCTTCCAACTATTTGTTCCTGTGCCTCCAAGTACATATCTTGCCCCTTAATTACACACCTTATCCCGGCAGCTTTGCATACCATGTCTCTCAAGCCTCCTGCCTCACTGAAAGGGATGCCAAGGAACCACGGGGGATCCCAAGGAGTCACAAAGCCTCTATGCACATCAGTTGTGTGTGTGTCTGGATACTGTTGCTGGTAGCAGCCACTCACACTGACTGCCAGGTGCAAACTCCAAGGGATAGACATCTGTAAACAGCTGTTTAGCTGAGATTAAGTCTTATCCAAGATTCGGCAGTATTACCAACCTGCTGCTTCTGCAGCACGTAGGTACCAAAATCCAGTTCTTTACAGGTGGTGCCTGCTGTTGGCAGATTGTTTCCTCTGGGAGTAAAGCTCTGCAGGCATGTTGTTCCATACATTAGCTGATAAACAATGGTGCTATGCACAGCATTGACTCTCTAGGTGTTTTCATCCTGTCTTTGGTAGCAGTGGCTCAGTTGGGGCTTGTGTTTTCTGAGCACAGTGACTTAAACTAGTTGCTTTTGTACAATAGGCCTTAGATTGTTTCTGAATTGTGCCAATTGCATCTACACTCTGCTTTGGAAAGACTGAACTCAAGCTCAACAGCTTTCCTACATGACATCCCCACATCCAGTTATGACATACCTCTCTAGTGCACACACCTCAACCCACCCTTCTGTGTTGTAGATGTCCCAAAGCTCTCCAGCAGTGTAACAGCACTGACTCCCTTATCTGCTTAACCTTGTCAGATTTTGAGCCAAGGTCATTATGTAGATGCCCCAAATATAAGGACAGAAAGAGCCAATGAACTGGTTGGCTCTTTCATTCTTTGATTATCTCCCTGCATAGAGGCCCATCAACAAAAGCAGGAAGGCTCTTCCAGGTCATTCATGTCTTCTACAAAGGGCACAGGGTTGTTAACCTCAGAAACATGTACCTCATAAAATTCTGCCAGATGTAGATGGACTGCCTGGTATCCTGAAGAGCCCTAGTAGCCCTACTTTGTCCATGGGGCAGAACAGCTTCGGCAAATAATGGAGACCTGTGGAGATTCACTGTTGCCACCCATTGTGAAAACAGGTACAATGTCAAAATTACTGAAGTTTGCTCAGAGTTGTATGCAGTTGATTTTGTAGTATCTCCAAAGATGGAGATTTTGCAGCGTCTCTGGGCCTCTGTTTCAATGTTTCACCCATGTCAGTGAGAAGCATTTCTAATTTCTTTCTTTACTGCATCTTGTGCCTGTTGCCCTTTAAGCTTTTGCTGTGCACCGCCAATAAAAGTCTCACTCTGTAACTCTCTGTAACTACCCATTAGGTAGTTAAAAACAGCAGTTAGATGCCCCCTTAACCTTCTCATCTCTAGGCTGAACAAACCCAGCTCCTCATATACCACTGTATTGGGTCTGGTTGAGGTGGAGTTAATCTCTTACCCATAGCAGCCCTCATAGTGCTGTGCTTTGTATTGGTAGCTAGAAAGGTGTTGATAGCACACCAGTGCTTTGGCTACTGCTGAGCAGCATCAAGTCTGTCTCTCCAACATTTTCCCCCCTCGTGAGCAGACTGGGGGTGGGCAAATTCTTGGGAGGGGACATAGCCAGGACAGCTGATCCAAAATGACCAAAGAAATATTCCATACCATATGACGTCAGGAGACATCTGGTTTAAAACAGGTGCTGAAGAAGTTCACTCTAGGAATACATATGGGACATGTACTTGAGCTAATCCTGCAGTCTCACATTGAAGCCATTCGGATACAGTCAGATCTGACCAAGTTGCAAAACAACACATGAAAGAGTTGAGAGTCCAGAGAAGCTTGTGACAATACAGAAAGTAGGCTTAAAAACCTCAGAGAGCTGCTGTTGCCTCTCAGTCACCGAGGCAATCAGCAGTAACTTCCCGATGGCTTCTTTGCTTCTCTTGTATTCTCAGCTGTGTTCCAGACATGCGTCCCAGTAGCACACACCAGATGTGTCCCTTTACTTGAGCAGTAAAAAAATTATATTGCAGGCCTCCTGTTGTTCAGGCCTAGTGAGGATGCACCCTAGTTTTTACAAGCTTTGCTGCTTCTATTCCCAGTAAGTCATATATTTATTGGAAAATCACTTAGTGCTATGACTGGTTAAAATTAAATCTGATTTACCTGATTTAAGTTTGGGTATTCTGGTTTTTGAATGGTGATGAGTAACATATATTCACTGTATATTCAATGTGATTAAGAAAGAGCATTTTTAAAAGTCTAAGATGAATTAAAATATCTTTTAGAGGCTTCCTTTCAGAGCTTCCAAAATTCACAGAAATGACAAATAATTATCTACACTGATCAGTTCTCAAAATTTTGGTACGCTCACTGCTCTCTAATCATTATTACAGCTAATGGGTTTCTAGGGCTTCTGACACTGTAGGTCTCTGGTCACAAGAACAAGAACTGAAAGTTTCTTCTGTTTTCCCCTCTTGAGCATCCTCATGCTCCCTGTCTAAGGGCTTGTCTTCACTGCTGAAGAAGGTTACATTTTCTCCCTCTAGAAAACAAACACAGTAAATCTTGCCCAGGTCAGTTCTGATTTTTGTTGGTTTGGTTTATGATAAAACCTGAATACTCTGTCCTCCTGTGATTACAAAAAGCAAGAAGACGACAACAACAACAACAACAAAGGAAAAATAGAGAAGCATGCTCTTTTAGTATCCCAGCAAACCATAGACTATGCTGTTAAGAATTCCTCAGATTAGCAGTCAATGAAAATTTGACTTTGTTAATGTTTACTCTTGAATTCTGCTTCAACTACCAATGCTGAGTTCAAGTACTAGAAAACTCATGTTTCTTGTGCTATTGTTCAAAATTAGGATACCCACTAACCTCCGTATTTAGTATCCAATAAGCCATGACTGCATTACATAATTTTCATCTAAAATCTCACCTTGTCCAGAACAATACTTTAATCCTACCACTGTTCTGTTGTACAATGCTTGTCCTTTTATAGTTTGGAGTATACAAATTTTCTACATGTGTTCTTTTCAGATGGCTAACGTCGCTAATGTGGTTCTGATAGTCTGTATAATTGAGGAATAATTGTCTCATTGAATATGTATTGCATATTTAAATCTGAAGACAGGCCTCAATCATTCCTCACTGATAGACTTACCTGGAGAGGTATCATAGTGTTTCTAGTCACTGTGCAGTGAATTCACTGCAGTGTTGGATTCTTAGCTGGTAAATGCTGTAAGAAAATAGATGACCTCTCTAATATGTACACTCAGAATTGTACAAAAGTAATGGAAAAACATCATTTGTATTTAAAGATAGGTGCTCAATGCTTTTGTTTTGATGCAAACTTTTTTTAAGCAGCATGTGGATTTTCTCCAGGTTGATCTCATTTCATTTATATACGTGTGTGTATGTCTTTAGTAGTAGTTTAACACAAGTTGAAACATTCCTGGAAAGTTGCTGCACAAAGGGTTAATTTCCTTCTGATAAAGAGCTTTTTACCATTCTGTGTTCTTGTAGAAAAGAATCCAAATACAGTAATTGGATTTGACACAATGGAAAGATTTGTAAGTAGAACAGGTGAAAACATAACTGGCAACAATTAAAAGCTAATTATCTGCAGCCATCAACTGGTCACCAGCTGTTCTGAACCATATAAAGAAGCATACACTACAGGAGAAATGTTAGTAAAGACTACAAAATTGGGAGTAGATATGCATGAGATATGCATCAGTTCTTCTAATCTGAGCCTGATCCTAGAAGTCCTCCTGTGAGTAGCTGTATTCTGCAGGTTCTCACGTCAGGACATGGTGCTGATTCTTCTCTTGGTTGCCCCAGATTTTAATCACCGTGAGCTGCTAAGTTTAGAAACTCTTACCCCTGTTTTACTCCACTCATGGCTTTGGTGGAATTGCTCACATTAACAAGCTGCTAATCTTAGACTTCCTTGTTGGGCCCATGTTTGTGCTTACCTGAGGAACAGAACCAGCAAACCAGTGGGGCTGTGAGTGGGGTCTGAAGGGGATGGTTTTGTTTGTTTATTTCACATTGGCAGCAGAATGAAAGCAAAGTGAGTTTCCAAGTGCCTTCTCAGTTCCCTTCTTTTGTCTGGTTGCCTTTTATCCAACATTAATTAATGTAATTGCTACAATTTCATAGTCCAGTGGAGACTAACTAATGATACTGGAGCTGAGTGTTCTGTTTCTGCAATAAATCAAGAAAGCAGTTCATACAGTACAGCCTTCCACTTCTTCCCACCACATCAAATTAAAGAAGATAAATATTTCTGTTTCATGGCTTAGGATCTGGTAGTTAGATCACTCCCCCATGACTTCTTGGGAAGGTCTGATACAATACTTACTTCTGCCAGAGATTGTTCAAATCCAACACTTCAGCCATTTGAGAGAGTACCCAGTGCTCCAGTCTTGCGAGAACAATCTCTGCAGCTTCTACTGAATCTGGTACTCAATGTAGAAGCCAGCAAAAGATTTATGGGGCCAGAAAACCAGAAGGGAAGAAGAAACATAAACAAGTAGCTAGCAAAACTTCCTAGAATACAGTTGGCCTCTTCCAGAAGTAGCTCTAGCAAGAAGTTTTTAGTTGAAAAGAAACAAACCAAGATACTACCCCAGCAGTGGAGACTGGCTAAGCTTCATATGATTAAGGCAAGTATAAATATGTGTTCCCAGAAGTGACCTCCAAGATAAACCCCTGAAGGAGATGGGTACCTGCTATATGGATTCAAGTTGTCCCACCAGAAGACCACCACTGTTTGCAATAACAAATGGCTTCTCACAGAAATGCCTGGGAAGAGGAACTGCTGGTGCTGCTGCCTGACCTCCCCTGTGAGGTGCTCAGAGCTGACCAACCCACTGCTATTCCAGCTTTCCCAAATTGAAGGAAAGGGGGAAACTGGAGAACTGTTTTTCATAAAGTACCGTTGGCACATCTGCCCTGCCTGGTCACTGACAGTTAAAATGATAATTTGAGGTGAAAAAAGTTAGAAAATCTCTAAAAATTGAGCAGATGTCAGGGAAAAAAGGATCTGGTTACGTATATTTACTTTCTCAAGTCCATAGATGTGTCTGTAGTGACATGTCCGTAGTCTACAGCTGGACTTATAAACAAAAGCCCGGGGTATTCCTACTTTTTTCCTTCTTTCTTAGAAAATAGGAGAAATGGAAGAACTGATGAGACTAAAGTTAAAAAGCCACAGACTGGGGAGTTGTTTCTTCAAAACCAAAACAGATTTCAATAAATTTTCAGGAAAAACAACCTGACTATTCTTTAAATATAAAGATTATAGAGGAAAAATTGCCTTCTTACTGTAAGGCCCACCTTATCACAAGACTCCAGTACTATCTATCTACCTAAATTTTCAAGGCTGTAAGCACATGTGGCTTGCACGCAACACATTCAGGCAAGAAGATGTCATGCACAGTTCTGTATTTGAATTCTTTGTGTTGCACAATAAACTATTTTTCAAGGCACAAGAGGTTAAATTGACTGACATATTACTGGGTAGAGCTGAGAGTATGTAAATATTCCACCCCAAGGTAAATCCTGAACCTGACTTTCAGCCAAGAGCATCTCTGAAGTGAGGCATGCCTAGAGACGTAATGTTTACCATTCTTTTTCAAGTCAAAAAGCTTGTGATTTTGTAGAGGGAAAAACAAGACTTGCCATTTATTTGGTTTTATTTTTTTATAAGCTGGCACCTTATTGTAAGTAAGAATGATCCTCCTTATGCTGGATACTAACTTTTAGTTTGAGGTTAAGCCCTTCAGAATGGTATCTGTAGCAATTGGTAGGGAAACATCTGAAGTCGGCAGGCTGAGGTGTTTGGTGATAGCCACCTGGGGAACAGTGAAGATGAGGAATCAGCTGCTCAGACACGGTGTTCACTGGTGTCAGAGGAGCTGCTGTCCATCAGGAGTCCATAAGCTGTGGTCCACTTGCAAGGTGCCTTTTTCTGCCCTGGTGAAATATTGCTGCTGCTACCCTCATTGATGCCATGGGTTGTCCGCAGAAGTGCTCAGGCACTGGGAAATAAACACATTAGCTCTTCCTTAGCCTGAAGTTATGAGAAATCAAATACCCCACCTCCCCAGAAAGCACTTAAGCATTCAGCCTATAAAGTGTTTCGAGAAGAAAAGGACATCTGAGGGATGTAGAAAACATTGCATCCCCTGAATAACCAATCAGCTGATCCATTGGGCAGTCTGGGATCTGTGCTCGACATAGATCCATCAGGCAGAATGGGATCTGTGTCCAATGCAGGAGGTCCCTGTCCACTCCCTATTCCCACAAAAGAGTCGGGGGGATTTCATTCAACAAGAACTCTTCTCAAACATATTTAAATTGTGCTATAATGTTAAAAAGTAAATCAATTAAAAATTCAAGACTCCTGAGGGGTTGAGAGGGTGTGAAGAAAAGTGAGCACAGCTTTTGTAAAATTGAAAAAGAGAGAAAAGAAAGAGTCACAAGAAAAAATCCAGGGAGGATGCTGGGCACTTGCAAGAGAACTAGACTTTCTTTCCCATAGGGAAGGACTTTCATCACTAGACTACAGCATGAGGCATGACTGATAGTTCTCCCTTTCCATCCAGTGACTCCTAAATTGTTGTCTGTACATGGTCATGTACGTACTTCTAGGAAAGGTGTCTTACTTCCCATTATCCTGAGTAAATGAATCTCTCACCTTCAGGAAGAAGGGAGAAATGGGTGTTGAACCCTCTTTTAGCTGAATCCAGGTCACCTAATTAAAAATATCAATAGAGCAAGACTACTTCTCCCTCAGGTCTCCCACTTCCCTAGCGAAGAACATTATACAAAGAATAGCAGCAGCAATTGCATTTTATGCAGAGTCTAATACAGCTGGTATGTGTTAGGTATGCTTTGATAACATCTTCCAGATCAAAGCACTAGGGAACTGGGGCAGGGTGGAGGGAATTGAGGAATGCCTGATTTTGGATTTTGGTTTGACTTAAGCAAGAATTAAGTACTGAATTCTTCAGTTCTCTCTGAATTTGGGAATTTGGGGTGCACATGGGATACCAGTGCTTGAGAAACACAAAAAGTAAAGCAATTAAGGGTCTTAGGTGCTCCCTGGGACATGTAACAGGAGGTTTCAGAGTCACAATTTTGGGTGTAAGTGTTTAGATTTCTTTAAACTCTGTTTAACACAGATACAGTGCGTGTTCTTTATTCTCTCTTTCACCAATATGGCCTCATATTAAGTGAGAGAGATTCATTTGCCCTCACATGAGAGAAGGGAGGTTAACCTGCAACATTTATGCCTTTGGTGGTCCTCCTTGAACCATCCATCACTTACTAGTTACATGTCCAAAAGACTATTTATATTGAATATTGTGTTGCATCATGCTGGACTAGATCAAATTGGTTTCACTCAAATTTATTTTTGTCTCATCAAATAAAATTAACTTACTTAAACTTTACTCTAAAGATTGGCCTTTTGGAATTTGTCTATGAATGACAACATCCCAAAATATTTTATCCAAAGTTTATTGACTTACTGTGCTTCTACAGCATCTATTTCTTCTAATATTAGTCATGAAAGTTGGTACTATGGAAATGAGGGACCTTCCTTCTTACACTCAAACTAGTCTACTTTGTAAATTCTGCATAGATATAGACACATTTCCATCTGCTTTAGGCTTTTTTGTTGTCAGTCGCATATGCTCTGAGAAATACTTCTTATATTTTAGCACTAGACCTGATCAGATAATTCACAGTGAATAATTTATTTGAACAAATTTAGACTTTTCTGTTTGTTAGTTGTCCATGAGCTCCTTTTGATTTTCTCAAATTTATTCATTATTCAAAAGTATTTGCTTAATAACCTCTATGAATAACTTAATGAGCAAAGCTTTGTTTGTAGAATGTTTGTGAGCAGTTTTATACGAGTACTAAGAGCTCAGTGCTGTTGCTCAGGTTTGTTAGATACTGAGGCCATATAGCATTTTTCTACTTCTTGACTGGGTGAATAAATTGAAGCTGTCTTACATGAATACTTACATTCAAAAGCTCAAAATTTGCTTTTCATAACAAGCAGTAGTCAGGTATGATGTGCTGCAACTATGTACATCCCTAAAGTAAACCTTTCATTTCCATACTTCCAGGACTGCAAATAGGCCATCCCCTTCTAAAAGAGATTTAATTTTTGTACAGGTGGGTCTAGATGAAGAGGTATTTTCTTCTTTTGACATCGATGCCAGCTTTTTATTTTAAAATATAGCCTTAATGTTGTGTCTATGAAAAGTTAAGTATTTGACAACAAAACTTCTTGAGCACTGGTTTCCTCTTGGAAAATTGGAACAGATCTATATGAAATAAACAATGTCCCTTTTGTTATTTATTTATGAATTACAATATCAAAAACTTTAGGCAGTGAATGTTAAAAACAGATATTCATAGGAGTCTTCAGAATTCAGAGTGTAATAAAACAAATGGAATAATTCAACAATGGAATTGTTTATTTGTATTTAAAGCTGATTAAGTTAATTTTTGTTTCTTTTAGTAAATGTAACAGAGGCTTTCTCTGTAATTATTTTAATTAGATGCATTAAATCTTTCTAAGACATTCAATAGACAAAACAACAGAAAAAGCACAGTTGTTTTATGACTTTTAATGCTGTTTAAAGCACAGTAACCATTATCTTCGTTTGAATTTTTGTTCATCACAGCACTTGTGTAAGATTGATGAAAATGCATTAAGCAGGATATATTTATCTCCCTTTATATTCCTTTGGAAATGTCACTTATATAGCAACAAAATGCTATGTTTTAGTAAGGCTGCTGCATATTTGACATGTAACTGACAGCTGATGTCTAAGCATTATGCAGGGCTATTAAAGATGACATAGAATGCACAAATATATTAGGACACGAGGGAAAAAAACAATGAGATTTGGGGAAAAAATCTAACATCACTGGGTGAAAGTCTCAAGTGGAGTTATGTGAATTAAATAAAGGACAGCAAATGCATCAGTAGCAAGGTAAAAAGCAAAACTCTATGAGGTAGTGTATCAAGACTGCAGTAATAAAATAAAATGGAAATAAAGCTCCAAACCAACAACTAAATAAGGGTAGTGCAGTGTAAAATAGCCTCTTTCATATGCTTGTGCAGATCTGATTTAATCTGAGAGCAATAGATTTTCTTCTGGTTGAACATTCCAGTGGAATTTAAGAAAGAACAATTCAGATGACCTGTGTACATGAAGGGCTTCTCATCTCCTATCTCCCACTAGATTTCAACATGTCTTGAACTTCAGTCCGCTAGAAATTTCCACTGAAAGTGCAGATCCCTACATAAGAAATTTGAGTCCTTTGGTATTGTGTCGTTAGTTTTTCTTAAGTGTATGTGTTAAGATCTCTTAAAAATATCCCATGAACCCTCCTCCCCCTCCCAGGGCTTCATGGACCATGAGGTGGTAACCACCATGTCCTAATTACTAGAAGACATGGACTTTTTTTAAAAAGAGGATAATCCCAGCCCTTATTGTGGAGTTTGATCAAATGAACAGAAAGAAACAGCAATTAAAAGGGCTAGGGAGATGCAAAAAGAGACCAAATGACTGAATATGAGTAGAACTCAGCATAAAATGAAGAAAAGCTTATCTAGCTGATAGTTCATAAACATTTATATTTTCCTCACTGGCTAGAATTTATACAAGAGCCTGAAACATGAGAGAAAAATGTGTCCAGATGGTAAAATAATTTATCTCCCATTTGTATTCTTGGATCTTGCATCTAGGATATCTATATTGCAGAAATGTATGTCCATAGTTGTGCTTTCTGTTGGAATTAAGTAGTCCCCTCTGAAACAGAGCCTAAATGTGGCTCTGGGAACAGTTCACTCCAGAGACTGCTCCTGTTAATAGATATGGACATGACCACACATGTGTGGTGCCTTCTGGTCTAGCCTGCCCCAGTAAGCTTTCCATCGTTACGAACTTTCATGTCCCCTGTACACCTAGTCACGTGCCATTAAAGAACTACTTTGGTATATAGCCCTCACTTCTTTTCTAACACTCTGACTCAGAATCAATCATACTAGCCTAATTGTGTATTATAGCCAAAGGGATGTCGCATAGGACCTAGAGGACTCTCAGAGCTGAACAACATGAATGCATGTCTCCAGAGCGGAGTGGATGTGACCACCTCTGCCACATGGCCCAGGGGCTGGACACCACTCCCAGGGGTTAACTAACTCATTTATCCAGGTAATTACAGCACACAGACCACAACCTTCTGGCTGTCAATCTCCTACTCTCGCTAGGCATTTGATAGAGCACCTAGGTGCTTGAGTTTGGACTAGAGATTTGAAGAACCGAACTAATAGTCACTGAAGTGCTTTGCTTGAAAATATCTAAATCCACTTTGGGGTAACTAGCCTGAACAAGCATATTACAAAGATATGAAGAGCAAGTAAAGGATTAAAGCAAAATAGTTGCAAAATAGCACTTCAGCTATGGGACAGTCTCTTAAACTTTGCAAAAGTAAGTGACACATTGCAATGAACTGACAGGCAAATTTTCACCTGAGTGCACTTTGCCCAATGGAGCTGCTCAGCTACAGCTCACATCACCTGGCCCGTGTCCTTGACCCTGTCCTTTCAACTCAAGAGCTTTTATTTCTTCAGCAGTGGGCAGGAAGGGAGAAATAAAAGTTCATTGTTATAGCTACTGTGGAGAATTCAGAGCTACTGTTGGAAATTGTAATAGCGACCGTTTTTTTTACGTACTAATTTAGTAGTACTGCAGTGCAATAGTCTGTGGGAAATAAACACTGAAAGCAGTGGGAGTTATAGAGTGATGTGTTTCTGAAAATTCTAATAAATGTCTCTTTTATATAAATATATATAAGTAAATGCTTCTTTAAATCCCTGTGCATTGGTGACTCATGATAAATGAAATAAATGCTTCTTTCCTACTTTATAGGTGCTGTGAGGGCAAATGAATGTTTATAAGCGTCTGAAACTTTAGGTACTTAGGACCACAACTTCTTAAGCAAATGTCTGGATAGATGAAGTCTGATTCCTTCCCAGCTAAGTCCATTTTACACATAGGAATAATATTGTTGCAAAAGCTATGGGCCTAATCATTTTTTCAACACATATCCAGGTCTGTAAAGTTGAGGCTATGGGGTTCTTCACCTTGTGTATGGTGTTCCCCAATGAACACACTGACTTGGCCACTTATGTCACTTGCAGTGAATACTGGGTTTTGTATTTCTTTCATTTGCTGTCTGCCATGTCAATTTTCTGGTGGCTGCTACAGACCTCAGAGTGGAACAGGTCTACCCTGTGAGTCAGAGTAGTATCCACTGTGCCTGGGGATTACATCTCTTGGTTCATGCATGTTCTGCACCTTTACCTACAAATTTCACTCTCAGGACTGTATTAATCAATGTATCTATTCCATTGGTTTTCCTCATTTAAGTTTGGTCTTTTCAAACATTTTGCAAAGAACCCGTGTTGGAGACCATGTCCTGCAGAAGTAATGGATGTGACTGAGAGTAGAGAGGACTATGAGAGTAAAGAGGACGGTGATAACCACTGTATTCAGTCATGTGCATATGTATACAAAAGTAACAAAAAAGTTAATCTCTCAAGTAGGATTTGTTGATATTTTACCCAGATGTAGTTTTAATGTTAGTATAATTTCCAGTAACACGTGCTTGTATTTTTCTCTTGTGATCTCATCTGCTTGTTTTTGCGTTGAACCATTTTGTTTTGCTTTTAGCTTTATATTCGTCTCCTTCTTCCCTTCCCAACTTGCTCTGCTTTTGTTTTTCTTGTGATATCATAGTGGCAGCACAGTAAAGCCCCACAGAGATCTTGCTTCAATTCAATTTGGCTCACATGTTTTGCTCTGTTTCTTCCTGAAATTGTATTGCCATTTCCAGAAATGACATAGCAATATTTCACTTGAGTTCACTTGCCATTTTAAGTGGACCTTCATGGATTTGCATTAATGTTATGAAACCATGCCTAATATAACTGCAGTGTGGAGAAAGGTAAAATAAAATTAGTTTAGCTCATTGTCTGCCATGCACTGAATTGCAGAGAAAATAAAATTGTAGATTGCTATAACATCTATAAAAATCCTGCAGGATCAGTCCTACACCATCATGAAAATCTGTGCATGCTGAAATGCAAGCTACAAATATAAAGTTACTCTACTCGCCTCTGAGTAAAAATAAAAGTCTGTGAAAAGAATAAAAAATCTTTTGAAAAAGATTTCAAAACTATTTTGAAGTTTTCTCAAAACATGGTTTGTTTTGTTGTTCTTCAGCAAACAACAAATGAACTTCTGAAGATTAAACCATTTTGCAATGCTTTAAAAATTTCAAAAATTGGTATATTGAAATAAGACACAAAACAAACAGAAAACCCCATCAACTGTCTGTGATTCACATTTCTGAGCAGACAGAAGCATTGCACAACAGCTTGAGATTGGAAATGAGAGGGATACTACATCCAGATGAAACTTCATGTGGATTTCAGGCAGAATATAATTATTTCATATAATTATATTATATACGAGCAGAATATAATTATGCAAAGCTGGAATTTTGTCAGGACACTGTGGTGAGCACCTATGCTTTGTGAAAAGCTTATGGGGATTTTTAATTACCATAAGTGGTCAGAATCTTAGTTTGATGTCTCAGCCAAGAGATGAATTGATACTGAACTACTAGACTCTTGGTACATGCCTGGGTAGTACGAAAATAACAGAACCATTAGACAGCTTGACTCACCTTGTAGTGATGGCAGAATGGGCTGTATCTGAAATCTGGAACAATGATTAAAAAATTCTGTTGCTATTCCACAGAAGAACAGTGATTATGAGGGATGTAACTCTGTATTCAAGATTCTTTCATTCTGGGGAAAGATATGCATCTGCTAAACATGCAGATATGTTATCTGTTCACTTCAGAAACACTCAAACAACTGAGCATCTATCCTTAAAAATTACCACAGAATGGAATAACTTTTAAGAAGTTATCACGCTATGGAATGAGTCTTATGATATGAATTCATTATGACTTGTAGAGCCTTCAATCAGCAGAGTGGATATTACACTGGATAGCTGAATACCCAAAAGTTTCTTAACTGGTTCAGTCCTATCTCTCTAATCTATCTATCTTCTCATGTCACACCCAGCTCTACAGTATCTGAATGTCTTCCAAGGCTCTCTGGGGCAACAATATTTTTTTCATTATTTTTGGTAATGTAATATAAACTGGAGGCTACAGTATCATTATTTTATTGCTACCCCTGAGATATCTTTATCAGATGTTAATTCATAATATTGCAAAGTTCTTTCAAAAGAACAGAAATTAGAGTTGATACTTTGGGAAAATGGATTTGCAATGCTCATTAGTAGCTTTTTAACTTTTCTATATGGTTGTATTAGATATTTCCAAAAACACTTTAAAGGGTTGCTAAGATTCCTACTTTCAGAATTTCTAGCATATTTTTTTTTTTTTTAACCTGCTGATGCTTATATCTTGACTAAGATCCTGGACCGAGCAAAGGGTATCTGAATCAAAGTTCTGGCCTACATAGACTGCATTTTTTTAAGGGCCCATATGGTAATATTCCTGTGAGTTTGCATTAGGTTTGTAAAGTGATGATAATTGTCTGCCTCACGATTAAAGCACGCACAGTCCTGTCTGAGTGGGTTATGAATTGGGGTGCCTTGTATATGTTTTTAAATGTTGGAAGGAGAAGGAACAAGGTAACTAAAAAGGACTGAACTGTTATCCTGATTTTTCTGTAGCTAACATACACAGATGCATATAACAGGTAATAAAATGCATTTGTCCATAGGCTCTCAACATGAGGCACCCTGATTGCCAGAAACTTAAACTCATGCAAAAATATGATCCTTATACAAAAAGTCAACTTAACTTTAGCAGAGCTGCTACTGGCTTCACTGTAATTAAGTGCTAATCGTAGGGGTGTGCTGTTTTGCAAGGCAGTAAACCAGTTTCCTGAGCGGATAAACTCAGAGGTCAAAGGCCGGGGAGTTGGCTCCGTCAGGGGACCAGGATCACTGCTGAGGAAAGCAGCACACCTGTCCTGTTATTGTGATTATGAGACAAATGTGAATAAAGCCAGTAAAACAAAGTAACTTGAAAGTCTGGGAAATTTATTGACATAATTGTAAAGAGTGGCATATCATACGCAGAGTGAGCAGGGGGCCGGGCTTTGCCGGGTCCCACGGGACAGCACTCGGCTCTCCAACATCAAGCAGGGGAAGGGGAGATACTCACAGGTCTGTGGGGCCATTGCCTCCTGGAGCGATCTTAGGAGAGCTGCTTGGGCTTTCTCAGGTGATGTTTTCCAAGTTATAAAATGAAGATATTAGTTAGTAAACTTCACAGAGGGGTTTCCAAGTGTGAATAACAAACTACTTATAGCTCTTCAGTATAATAGGATGGGAAGTTTGATCTATAGTAAATAAAAATGGCATCTGTTCCATGTGTTTCAGCAAACAGCACTGTGCATAAGAATTTCAAGAATAGACATACTTAAAATCAAGACAAAAGCCATAAAGTTTCATGAAAAAAGAGAAAAATACCCTTTGAGAGTAAGTTAAAATGACCGTGCTGTATTCATTGGCTTGGAACGAAAGGAAAAGAGAGAGGTGCTGTGATTTTTATCACCAGAACAGCACATTTGTCAGTAAATAATTGGACTGTTAGTAAGTACTGGTAGGGAACATCCATCCCAGCATGAGACGCTGGGACCTGACACAAGGAGAAGTATGGATGTATTGTTTCTGCATCATGGAATCCAAATTTCTGAAGCTCATTTCTATAGCAGATAGACTCATATAGTTTGAAAACCAGGTCAATTTTTGATCCAGCAAGAATTTTATATGAGCAAAGAAAAAGTAGCTTCTTCCTCAAACACCAGAAACAAGAGGAAAAGAAAAACCAAACCCAGGAGCTGATATTTCAGCACAATTATATTAACATTCAAAATGCTCCTGACATATGGAGAAATGGACTTGTGGAACTTCCTGTCACAAGAATGAGTGAAACAAAGAATTTGGTTATTTTACAAAGGCTGAGACACTTCTAATCATGAGGAAAAATATGCATATGCATAACTTCATATGCAGATGTTTGTTCCAGCAGCACATACCGTTAAAGCCTTTAGGGATATATATGGAGGAATAAGAAAGGTAGACTGGACTGGGGTCTAAATGAACATAGCTCTCCCCCATTAGCCCTTGCACTTGTCACAAGACACTTCACAAACCTGGGTAGCCCTCTCACATCCCTCAGGCACAAAGCTCCTGCAGCCAGACTCTGAGTAAATTGGAATGGGAGACAAGATCCCCTCCTGCCTGTACAGCTTATTCAAAAAATGATGTTTTCCCTGCCTCCTATGTTGAAGAATCTGATACCAATAGTATTAGTGAAATGATATCACAGAAGCTGGATTTAAGGTCTGGTCCCACCTCATTGTCCCTGTGCTTTATGTAAATGATGACTGTTAGCCTGCAGTGCTCACCCTGTGTGATGAAATGATCACTTTTCTTACATGTATGACATGAATCTTACTGATGTGTGTAAATACCTGATAGGGGGATTAAAGACCAAGCCAGGCCTTTCTCAGTGGTGCCCACTGGCAGAACAAGAGCCAATGGTCACAAATGGGAATACAAAAAGTTCTGTTTAAACATAAGAGACTTTTTTTCTGTGAGGGTGGTCAGCAACAGAGAGTGTGTGGAGGATATTTTGAAGAACCTCGTAGATATTCAAAACCCAACTGGACACAGCCCTGAGCACCCTGCTTTCGCTGACCCTGCTCTGCACAGTGGCACTGGACTAGCCGATCAGCCGTTCTGCAAGTCTGTCAAAATAGTAATCAACCTTATGACTATCATGATGATTGTCCTGTTTCAGTAATCTATCTGTATTTTTATTGATGAAGAAAATAAACTGTAGGACTTTCACATTCCCTAGACAGAGTATACAGTATTAATGGAAGACAGCAAAACTGACTTGTAATTAGATTTTTTTAAATCTGGATGTTACTGATTTTCAACAGTGCAGAACTAATTTATGTACAATGACTCTTCACTCACATACATCACTGCAGTAATACTATGTAGTTACTACAGAAGGCTTTTTATTTATAGATCTCCAGGGATGTTGCAGATGCACTACGCAGTTACACCTGATTTCATACAATCCTAGAAAATCACACTGGAAAGGACTTCAATCCCAAAGCAAATTAGCATAATCTGTTAGATAAATCTCTTAAGGATCTCCAAAACAGAGACTCCAAGATTTCCCCAGGCAAACTGTTCGCTTACTTGGAGGAAGCTTTCCCTTACAGCAAAAGTGAATCCCTCTTCCTGTAATACTTATTTTATCTGCACTGGCCATGAAAAATAGGTTCTTTTCAACAGCCTTTTATGTACTTGAAAGGTTGATATCTCTTTTCTTGACTGAACAATGCTATGCTTTCTAGATCTGTGATCACTCTCACTGACCATACCTGGACTCTTTCCAGTTAGTCCACATCTTTCTTTAATTTATACAAATGACATAAGAGAAAGGTCTGGCTTTATAGATGGAGTTCCTGCACAGATGGGGTTTTTGGGGAGTTGGGGGAACAAAACAGAAACAATGCTGAATTTGGAACAAAGCCAAGCCTTAAATATATGGCAAAAAATGCCTTAGAGGAGAAAAAATCCTAAAGGTCTCCAATCCTTGTGCTCAGAGCAAGTTGTTCTAGTGGTTTAAGATGCTACTACTCTTCTGCTAGAAGTTTTTGCCTGAGTAGCAGTGTTGGATATATTCCCAGAAATTAAGTCCAGGTCACGATGCATTTCTAATTTAACCTGCTGTATAAAACCCTGCATCAAGCCCAAGGGTTGCTGTTTGAGCTAGGCATATCTTTTAGAAAGACAGCCAATCTTGATTTAAAGACTGCCAACGATAAGGAATATACTGGATCCCTAGATAAATTATTCCAATGGTTAATTACCCAACCTAATTGCTAGTTTGAATTTGTCCAGCTAAAGCTTCCAGACACTGGATACTGTTATGCTTTTGTTTACTAAACAAAAGATCCTTCTACTATCAGAAATATTTCTTCAGCTGCTGACTGTAATGCAGCTGTCTCAGATGTTGGTTCACTTCTGTGGCCCTTTTCTGTAGCCTTTCTAACATGCCAATATTTTATTTAGCATGTTTAGAGTCTGTTTATTTATTTAGGATACCAGAACCACTGGGGTTCAATAATCATCTAGTGGTGTACACAAAGGTATCTACAACAGCCAAAGTTTTTGAAGCTATATCATAGTGATCCAGATCAGATCTTTATTGCTTGGGAGCCACTCTGTATGGATTTCTTTTATCTCATGGAGAATGTCCCTTGCACCAACATCTTCCCTATTCATCCAGTAGCACAGCAAGTGAGAGGGTTGAGCAATGACGTGACAGCTCAGTTCCACTTCTTAAGAAGGCATGCTTTTTGAATTAGTTGCTTCTTAAAGTGGTGTTTTGCACTTTTAAGGGTCTTGAAAATTGTGCATATAGTCTTAGCCATAAGAAAGGTGACCAGAACTGTAGCCATCTGTCCCCACCATAGCGTGGAGCGGTCCCATCTCAATCTGCAGCTACAGTTTGTGCTCTAGTAGTGTTACTGAGTCATGTCTTCTTCATGAGATTACTTTGTGTCTGGTTTCCCTGGAAATGTTTAGCGTAAACAGAAGATGTAGGCCTCTTGTCTACTGAGAATTTCTTGATATTTGGCAGATTGGACAGTAATTACTGCACATGTGCAGATTGACTCAAGCACGCATGTGCAGTGAGCCGGATTTATCCTCGGTATCTTGAATTTACCAGCATAGGCACTGGAAGTGTGATATTTACCAGACGTATCTCGTCCCCACATCTGTGTTGTAGAGTCAGTCTGCTTAGGCACAGCTAATTTGCCACACCTAGAATGTATCTAATATACCGCATGTTTTTATAGGCCATGAAGTCACTTGAGTCCTACACGTTATGTGTATCCTGAGCACACTGGGCATTGGCATTCTGCAAACAGGTGCAACTCCCTCTTTGCTCAATGGATGCATTGAGAGTCACTGCAGTGGGACTTGGGCACTGATCAAAAATATATAGTTCATAAATTTCATTTTGCAGAAATTCCTTAAAGAAGGGGTAAGTATATCTTGCCTTGTGATTTTAATTCAAATGGATTGATCTAGAATGTATTTTATCTCCATGGTACTATTGTCCTCCTTTTGATTAATTTTTCAGAGTTTGAAGATAGCGTCTTAGGGAAAACATGTAGTGTTAGCACTGAAAGTTTTCCACCTCTACATTTTTTTTTTACTTAGCTGTGCCTTATCACTGTAAAATCAGAGGAAATCCATTAATGTTGGCTGATTAACAGGACATTCAAGTCCTGAATTGTTTAATTCCACAAGTTCCGTACCATTGCACCCAAAACAGAATACAGACATTTAAATTGGCTATAAACACTTTCTCAGACATTTTTTATTGCTCTTTTACTGTTTGTAGGTGTTAAAAGTCAAAGTGAGAAGAGCAGTAGATAAGATCACCTAGTCCTTTTTTGTTATCATTCTTTAAAGTTATGTTAGATAGCACTTCCTTCTAGCAAAGAGAAAAGAATGGGACTATCATTACAAATCCTATCACAGAAAACAAGGAAAGGAAAGAGTCCAAGTAATGTTGAGAGTAACCATATAATGATAAGCATCTTCACTATCTGTGCCATACATGGTTTGCCTCTAAAATTACTTTGATCTAATACACAGCCTTTGATCTAAAGAAATTAACCATGTTCCCTTCTCTTGGTGAGATGAGGGGGAGCCCATATAGCCAGCTTTAGTGGCAGGATACTTTATTAGCTTGGTTTACTTCCCGGTTTTCTCCCCGAAGGTCCATGTGTGTGTGCTGCTTTGCTCTCAGTCTGTTCTGGGGCAGCCAAATATCTCCTTTCCAGAGAAGCAGCCAGTTCACTCCAGGATCTGCTCCAGGTGGGGTATTCAACCCATCCTTAGTTTGCGTCCCCTGACTCCAATGGTGTAGCACTCTCAAATGTCTTTCTGTACTTGTGTCCTGTGACATGCATCCTTGGCATCAAAATTACCATGTGAATGGCTACAGCAGAGTTTTGTCATTATTTCAGGCACTCAGAACTGAAAAAGCACAGAAAATTACCAATTGTATTTCAAGACCAGAGTGGGATTATACTGTACCTTATAGTTCCAGCACTTAGTAGTGTGGGTATGAGCCAGAGCACACCAACTGAGTGGGGAGCCAGGACTCAGCACACAGACATAGATAGCTGCCAGAATCGACACCAATTACTTCAAAAAAAAACAAGTGAAAAATTAAGCCCACCCATATATATGTACGTTTACAAGTGGATTTATATATTTTTATATATATATATGTGATTTCTGGGGTGAGTTTTCCCATTTAAAAGTTCTTCCTCCCTCAGCAGCTATGATGTTTGGAGCAGGACTACACCACCACAACATTGCACAGGGTTAATGCTTCTATAGAGCTCACAGTGTGCATTTTCTTGTCTCTCCTATGCAGAGATTATAAAGCTTTTGAGTGATAAGTACTTTTTGTTTAGCTCAAAGAGTAAAAGCTCTCAGTTTTTACGTTTTCTAGTCTCTCCCTGCCTTCTGACTCATAATGACTGTTCACTCTTCTGTAGTCTCTTCTTCTAGCTGATGTCAGAGTGCAAAACAACAAATACATTTGACTACCTGATAACACAGTGGGTTGATCCCAGGATGTGTAACTCTATCTATTTAATTAGGTAGCAATCAATCTGAATATGTTCAATATATTCTCTCATCATTGTAGCATTTGTGGGAGCCAGTGTGTTACCCAGCTGGTTGTCATTCCCTAATTCAAAGTGAATGGGAGATCACAGAACATATATGTAGCTGACAGAAAGGAAGGTCTTTTAAAGAGAATTATCTGATTACTCTCTGAGAATAAGTGAAAGGTTATTAGCAATCACATAGTGCCAAATTTTCTGATTCAGGGATGCCTGTGTACACTGGCTTGTGTATGGATTTAATCAGATGATAACCGGACATTCATAATCAGATGTCCTGACAACATGCAAAGTTCCAGGTAAGCTACACACACAAAACCTAGAATATGGACTGCTTTCATTTCTATTGCCCTTCTGAACAGAAAAACTTATATGTGAAAATCAGCCCTTGAACCCTTTTTCTATCAAAGAGTATGATTTGTTAATTACATTTTTATATGAACCAGAAATAAAAATTAAACAGGCATGAAGAAGTTCTTAAATAGAGCAGATAATGAAATGAAGAAAAGTAGTCATTCTTCTAAGCTCTATCGCTTAGTTTAACACTGTATGGGCATAGATGTTTGCTCCCTTAGTTAACTTCATTATCCACTATATCTTATCAACCCATGAACGTTTTCAGTTTTCTACTTGGGGATTAACCATTCCCAAATAAAAATCCCACTGAAGTCCACAGTAGCTTTATCAAAACAAAAACTGTAGAATTTTGCAAGAGAGTAGGAAATTAATAACATGGATTTTTTTCTCTTTTTTTTTTAAGATAAAATGATGGGGGTTTTAATGGATTTTAAGTATGCATTTTATGGATTAAATCTATATATGTGTTTTGGAAATGGCCTTCATTAACAAACAGCTGCTTTCCATACAAATAATGAAATGGTAATGTTAAAGTGTCGTGATAAGACCTCATCTGGAATACTTTTACAATTTTGAATATCGCTCTGTACAAAAGATAAACTGAAACTGGACATGGTGCAGAAGGAGTTTTTCAGTCCTCCTCTGATCCTCCCGTGTAACTTCCAGGATGATGACACCAAAAAGATTTGGTTTTGGTTTACCTAGTAAAGCAAAAGTTAAAAAAAGAGCTATAAATAGATCAAAAGTGTAATACCAGACCTGGTAAAGTATTGTTTAAACTAAAGGACAAGTACATTACAAATGGGAATAAACCAGCCATGAATAAGCTAAGAATGAAAATTAGAATATGGCTTCAGATCAAAAGAGCGATAAAGTTTTCATTCACCCGTCCAATAAGAGTTGTAGGACATGGCCAGGCCTAGTCCTGTCCCCTAGCACAACACATGGGCAACACTAGTGGAGTAATGTACTACTTCCACATCATCTAACCTATGCACTCTTAAAACAGTGTGGTTGAGATTAGACTTCGACTCTGGAAACACTGAAAATTTCAACACTTTCTTTGGCTGTTCATAGAATACTTTTGTTTAAACCATGACATTGTCAATAAAATACTATTACCCAAAACTTTTGTTGCATTCATGTAGATGTGGAACTAGTCTACAGGTCTGGTGGTGATATCTGTGGTGATCTGTGGAAAGAATGTATTATATCTATATATGAAATAGCATATCACCAAAATCTCCACCAAATCTCACCAAGATCTCTGGGTTTGCTGTGTTCACATCAAAATAACTGTATCCCAAACTATAGCAACTGGACAACGTGATGCTAATTCTTTTTTAATTTCCTGTTTTGCCAAACATATTTGGTTTTCATATTTATAAAGACTTTACTGTAGCCTGTTTAGTTCTCTTTGATTACTTTCAGTTCCTAACCTAGCTCAGATACCTTTATCATCATTCAGGTCTGAAAAATTACTATAAAACAGTCTGTCTCTGGTATAATCACAACATAAAATATATTTTTATGTTTAATATAAGGAAATTATGTGTTGAAAGGTAAAGCAACATATAATTAATAGCAAACCTGGCTAATGATAGCTAAAATACATCAAAGCATCCTCCAGCCCATTGGCTAGTATATATGCTTTCGGCAAACTAACTTCCAAGCAAATTAACTTCTTTTCTAACTAAGGATCTTTTTAAGTTTTATAGTGGGAGACGCTGATTGAAGCTTTGATTCATTAATAAAATAATAGATCCATGTCATTAACTCATGCAGTTGATGCATGATCTTCCTATAGGATTTTACTTTATGACTGCTGAACATGTGGTACTCCTATATGTGTTCAAATACAACCATTGTTATGGTAGTTGTGTTTGTGTCATATATTTGGGACTTAGGTCAAGGGCTAATGTAACAAAAGGAGGCTCTTTTTGGGAGTTACCCTGGCTGTTGGTTTTGTAGATACTGTTTCCATCAGTTTGTTTTACTCATCTATGAGAAGCAAAATGAAGGCTTAGATGCTTTGTGTGTAATTCTTAATGGGTCTGTGGATGTTTATGGCCAAAAGGCATTGCCAGGACTATTCTAACTTTCTGCATAGTACGCTACATTGACTTTCTTCAGTGAAGAGAATCACTAGGGTCTATTACCTAAGTAAGTTCTATCAAGTGAAATATGGAGCTGAATTACAGCTTATCCACCCTAGAATTAGATTGGGATCTTCAAAGAAGTCACAGGGAGTTTGTTAGTACTAAAAATCTGCTCATCTTCCTACTTTTAAAACCTTCACTGTTGAGTTGATTGTGTAGAACTGAATCTGCATAAGAAAATTATATTGAGAAAATAATTACTGGCAAAGCTATATGCTTTGAGAAAGACCTTGCACAGGTCTTCATTTGTTTATAAATGTCTCTCCTGATTCCTGTCTGTGTTGTGGTTAATTGTTAAGTGAGTCATCAGGATGAAGCTGCCATTTTTTGTCCTATTATTGAATGTTTTGAAGATGGCTGTGCTGTCCCCTCTAACTCACTGGGTCTTTCTTGCATATTGATTGTTTATCTCATGAGGAGTCAATGACATCATGCTTCCTTGCCCTTGAGGGTTGGGCCTAAACCGAGCACAGCAGAATTACAGGGTTTCAAGAAGCCCTCTGTTATAAGTGTCTTCACAGCTGTGAGTCAGCTTTCCTTCATTGATGCTGTATTTTCATAGCATTGTTCAGCTCTAATGATGAGAAGCCAGTTGCACAATTAAGATATATGCAGTCTTGTTTCCCTGCTTACTAATCTCAAGAAGCTGTTGTGCTTTATGTTTCATCTAACAAGAAGTGTAAGGTGGAGCTTTGAGAAGGTGAGAACATGTTCAGACCTATTTTCTGATGGAGTTTTTTCAGACAGCTCTGAAATCATGTATGGCCATCATCCATCATTAATAGCTAGTTTAACTATTATAGCAACTCAGTTCTTCATCAGCTGAATAGTGTTTTGGATGTACTGATATACAGACAAAAAAAGAGGGAAAGCAGTAGAGAAAAAAATGAGAAAGACAATGTGTTTGATTAAAAATTCTAGTTCAAAATGAAGAAAATTCATAATCTCATACCTTGTGTATTTGAAATTCTATACCATATTCACATCTTCTGCTCAGAAAATACCCTCATCTCTGAGTATAGACTTATTTCTCTGTATGCCCCTTATTCATCATTCTCATCATGCATTTTTACACCTACTCAATCCAAATCTCTTAATTCTGCATTTCTGATCAGCTATCTCTACTGCCTTGTAAGTGTTGCAGTAAAAGATTTTTCTGAAGTTATGGAAACATATGATAGGAACTCTTATTTTTCTCTAATTCAGAAGAAATGCAATTAAATAGAAGTAAGAACTACTTGCAGTCTGACCACTCTAAACACCTTTTCTTCACTTGGAAAGTACTACAGCAACTGATTTTTTTGCAGATCTTCTGAAGATTTCCTATTA
>VZTL01010995.1:0-16204 GCA_013400535.1 Scopus umbretta
CTCAACAATACAAAAAGATAGCAAGATTAAATCTAAGTTGGAAACAAAAATAAAGTAGTTTCTTAACATGATTATAGTTTAGGATTACAACTACATTTACGAGCAGGTTAACAACACCAGAAATATTTAGCGAGGGAAAGTTTTGAGTTCCAAAGCCAGAAAACCCTGGCTTCACTGAAGATAATGGGAGATTTGTAATTTTCTGACTTAAACCCCAGACCCTGCAAGTTATCACTGAAGTCCTGGAAACACTTAATAATTGCATGGAAGTCACCTTGCAACCAGGTTTCACATTAAGTAGCATTGATTACATTTCCAAACTATTATCCAGTTTTAATGCTTGCCAAATAACCAGGATTCCTAAATGGAAGTGCAAAACAACAACTACGTATGTATAGTAATTTTAGTCGTTACAGTTAAATTAAGTCTCTTCATCCAGTTTTAGTGAATGTATATTGGCTGCATACAGCAGTTTTGCTGTTCCACAGATTAGTAAGCACTATTTCTCAATGAAGATCTCATATCTCATATAATTTTCCTAAGCCTGTTAGCTCTACAAAATAAAAGTATACTTTTGAGATGGAAATAAAATGTAATTATAAATACAACAAATGTATCCCTGATACATTGCATTTATTTTTTGTTAATGGTTCTTGCAAGTTAGCAGGAGAATATTTCAGACTTTTGGTTGATCCCAGTGGGGCTCAGGATTTGAGCCAAAGAAATTTATGCACTTCAAAGTTGTGCTATTTTATTTTCATATAATATTTTGAAAAAAAAATGTTTGATGACTACTACTGTCCATTCATATGGAAGATCCTGCCAGAAGTCTTAAGTGTTTCATGAGGTCACTGAACTCAGTAACTGATTTTAATGCAATTTTATAAACTTGTCTGGATGCACATAATATCCATAAACATGGAATACATTCTAAGAATAACTGGAGGCTTAATTCTTTCATACTAAACTTCACTAAGTTCCTCCTCCCCACATCAATGAATCATTAAGGACACTCAGGATGGCCAAGTTGTGATTCCCAAGCCACATACCAGTCTCAAGCTGCCTAAGCACAGCTTCCAGACCTCTAGATTAGCAGGAGGTAAGACTATGCTGGACAATCAAAACCTCTGGTAATGTGAAAAAAAATAAGTGGAAGGAGCAGCTGAAACAAACACCACCATCCATGTTGGCAAAAGCTAAACAGTAGGTATTTTTAAAGAATTCACTATTGTATTATTTCAAGGGGTTAGAGCTCCATAGTTTGTTTGTCTTACCATGAGGCTTTGTCAAAAGCAGCTCAGGTGCCAGGTAGTCTGGGGTCCCTAGGATGCGTTCACCTTCTACTGGGGCAGCTCCTCTTCTTACACTCTTTGGAGTCCTATTTGGTGTGCCAGCATCTCCCTGATGAGGTGTCTTAAAAAGGTGCAACAAAAATTTCAGATGTCAGACAAAACCACCTGAGAAACTCCCATCTCCAGATTTAGGTATCAACTGTTGTACCCATTACTAAGTTCAAGTCAAGAACGTGTCACAAAATGTACAATACCTGAAAAAGTATGTGTGAAGTGTGCTTCCATTTCTTTATCTCAACCATCTTGAAGCATAAAAAGTTAATCGATACCTACTCTTTAAGAAAATTTTCCCTAAGTTCTTCCTTCAGTATCAAATCCACAAGTAATGTACCAAAAAACCCCCAAGCTTAAACTCCTCTTTCAAATTCAAATCTGAAGATAACCTGCTAAGTAGAATGTCAAAATAGCCTTCAGTTTTAGCACTGGCTTCTTAATATTAGCCAGTGAAAAGCAAGCATATACATCAAATACCTGTAGAATAAAAAGAAGCCTGACTATTCTCACATATTGCATACCAGATGCACTCAAAATATATCAAATGAGCCCTTTATAGTTTAACCTGGATCCTATGGATTGCATAATGCTTGCAGGTGAAGTTCTGCTCAAGTTAGACTTAGTGACTGTTTACAGCTACACAAACTTTCTGAAAGTAATTTGGGACATCACTTGAAGATAAAATATGGAGACATCAATAAATTCTTACAGCCTGACTGCAATGAAAGATTTCCTGTTATGACCTGGAGATACTACTAAATTATTTTGCAGAGAGTATCATCTTTATTTTTCAGTATACTCTTAATTCCCGTGTATCTGGTATAATTTTGTATCCAACTTCATCCTCAGTGCAGCAGCGATCAATTCATTATCACTATGCCATAAAGGCTACAGAATCCATTATTAAAATAGAAAGCAGATAACTGGATCACAGCAATGCTACTTTAAAAAGAATCACAAAAGTATACAAAAAAAGGTATCCTCCTGTTCAAATCTAAGTTACAAAAACATATAATACCATCAGTTGTTTATTTCTCAGGAGATGAAGTGCATACTACTCTGACTCCATTTCAGCTGAATGCAAAATAAGTTTCACAGTCAATTAAAGTTTTATGCAGATGAAACAGAAGTTAGCAATTCAGGCAATGACATGAGAAAAAAAAAAAAAGGCTTCCCCAAAAATAATGTTTTGAACGTCCCCTTTTGGTACATCAAGTCATTCAACACGCTGCCAGTTCTGTCAGAAAGCTTTAAATCCTGTAACTAGAATGTTAAGTAACTGGATGAACATCTTGTAAAGTTATGCCAAAGTGAAACAGGAAACACTGATTGAAAGGTATACTTTTACTTTTTCCACATTGGAGCTTTAATTTACTTTAGGACAATAAGATTTTTACTTACTATCAGAAGGATTAAAAAGGCCAAAGCAAAAACTTCATAATCTGCAAGCAGGTATTACTATTTACATCAGTCTTTGTAACAGGCTTCTAATAGGTACTTGACAGTACCCATTACACCATCACTTCTACCAGGATAAAAAAAAAAAGTGGCAAGCACAACAGCAGTTACTAGCAGCTGAACAGCATTTGCAGACTGTCTTGGGAGGGATGCAGGATTTAAAGAGAAAAATCAGAGATTTCCCATCACATCAGGAAACCTATAATTACTCCCAGGAAGTACCACACTGCACTAAAAGTAGGATGAGACAAAATAGCACAAGCTTTCTCTACCAGTTCACTGTAAGAGCAAAGGGTTTCTCAGAGAGGTGGACAGACAATGCATGCTGAACCAGAGGCAAATCAGCAGACATACAGTTATCACTAAGCTCTTACAGAAATTGTAATTTTGGCCACACAAGTACAGTAAGTTAAAGCCTGTCAGCAAAGGTCACTTTGACAGACTACCTTCAACTACTTCAGTTTTCCCCAAATTAACAATTGAAATAATTTCAGATCAGTAATGCCTAATGCACACACAAAGATTCTGCATGTTTTCTTACATACCTGATAGACCCTATACGGTCTTCCTTTCTGTAATGGAGTAATAGCTGTTGGGTAAGAGCCACTACAAGCAGGTGAAAGATCCATTATATCTAAGGAAGCCATGCTACATGGCTCAGATACATTGGATATATTAATTGGACTATTATAACTTCGAAAAACAACAGCATTTTTTTTTAAGAGATTCACTGCTTCCATCATCTTTTCTGAAGGAGAAGATACTGTGTCAAGGTAAGTTTCTTTCACACGTTTTTGGTCATTATCCTTTTCATGAGGTAATGGCTTGCAGTCCTGGACAGTATGTGCTTCCTCTCCATTTTGCGGGGCATCTTGGGGCTCTGGCGATGTTACTGGCATGCCTTCTGGTTGTGGTTCCTCAAAGGAGAGGTCTTTAACACTTCTGTCCAAATCTAAAAGCTGCTTTTCTAAATGGCTTTCTGTAACAGACATTTCAGGAAATGATAAGTCGGAATCAGCACTCAGGATTCCTAAAGGTTTTTCATCATCGGCGCCTAAAAAACTTGAGTTCATGTACTCCTTTTTATCATCCTTTTCATAATCTGCATCCAGATCACACAAAAGATTTTTGGCTATAATCGGAGTAAGTGATTTTTCTACTGTTTGCTGGTTACGAATAAAACTCTTAACTTCTGTGCTTTTGCAGGTGTCACCTAGGCATCCATCATCATAAAGCATTAAGGACTGAATTTCTGTTGTCAAACCTGTCCTTTTGTTTGCTGGAAATTCTGAGATCTGACAGCCACGCCTATATTCTGCATTGCTTTTTTTAACATAGTTAAATTCCTGACAAGGACTAGTGTCAACTAACTCAAAGCTTCTTTTCACACCTGGCTTTTCAAAAACTTCTTCCTCCTTGATAGGCTTGACAGGCTCGCTCTGCCTTGAAGGTGACTGTTGTTGATTGGAAGTTTCTGCTGTTTCATTAGTCATATCTCTTTTATTTACAAAGAGTTTTTCTTCCCAAATCTTATTTTCAGAAAGACATTTTCTGACTACGCCTTTTGCATCCAGTGTGGTCACAGGCGTATCCATTATATCAGAATGTTCACTTCCCAGCTTCTGCCTATTGCCAGAATCATTGCTGCTGATGGGAGAAATGGCAGACTCCAGTTCTTTTTTCTTTAAAACATTAATACCTTTGCCATTCATTAATTCTACATTTGAAAGGAGAGCTGACCCACTGTTACTTGTCTTGCCTGTTGTAGAACATAGTTCATCTTCACTTTGCTGCAAATGAGCACATTAAGTTTTGAGTATCAAGAAAAATAGGATTACAGCATTATAGAAACGTGTCCTTTAAAATACCTCACCACTTCCACAAAGAACTGCAAATTGGCAAGCATTACATATTCTTTATAACCACTAGTAGTGACAAACATGACATAATACATTCAAAAGAGTCAAAATTAAATTAGGGATAATTTGATAATTTGACTTTAAGAATGTAGAATAAGCTTGCTAGAATACAGTAGAAAATGCAGTATTTTTAAATGCCCGAGGATGAATAAATACAGCAATTAAAGCTATAGTTGTGATTTTATGTTAAGAAGTTAAGCTACAGAAGTTCTCAGTTTCCAAGAAACCCCAAACCAAAGAACTCCATCGTACTACCCTGTGGCATATTATGCTCCAGAGATGACAAAAAGAAAGTCTGGTATTACTACTAGTTTGGTATCACAGCACTAAAAACAAGGCCTTGGGAAATGGATAGTTAAAACAAAGAATTATAAATTGTTTTAAACGTAAGTTTGTGTGTGGTCTAAATAGGAATCATGGCAAGGGACTAAATAGCACAATAGCATTTTCTTTTAGGTCTGTATTTGTACAGAATTTCATTAACAGTTTAAAATTGGAGAAAGTATTTTGTATCAGATATAATTACTGGTGTTACGTTAGTTGATACAAAATCCTTTGGTAATATAAACCTTAACTTTTTTTTTATAATTCCTAATATCTACAAGAAGCTTGAAATGTATTTTGTTTATTATTTTTTCCAAGTTCTGCCTTTTAGAGAAATTCTTTTGTCTGCATGCTGAACTTATAAAGCTAGAGGGATGAGGTCAGCTTCCAAAGAGCCAGTGTTCCCAGCCTTGCCCACCTTGTGAAGAACTGGGCTAAACCAGTGCCATCCAGCAGAAGCCTTCTCTTCCACTCCTTTGCTGCAGGCTAAATGGCATTTGTTTTTCCTGTTATGTTGCACAGGACTACTATTTGTTTGAAGAAAAAAAAAAATAATAGTACTAGTTTGAGCCAAAGCTCCTACTCGGCAAAAATAACCCATGTTCCTTCTCCTGTTGGAGGCTTCTCTACACTCCAAATAACTAGGGGAAGTAAGTACATGAGATCTGCAACAGTGCATATACAAGTACAAGCTAGTTTTCATTTATAGTGGGAAGATGAAACAGTCCTGACCTCTACATCTTTCTCCCACCTGGAGCTGCTGCAGCATTCTGATTCCATACTGGACAGGTATGTGTGCGACTGACTACTGGCACTGGAGGTACCAAACCTTTTTCTTGACTGAAGTAGAGTAGGAGTTAAACTTCTTACTGGAATTACAGGAGTTAATTGAGAAGTATCAAGACCTTGAGGGGAAAAAAAAAATTCAAATGTTGATACAAATAGGAAACATATTAGCCAGGTTTGCGCTATCTCAAGCTTTCACATTGAAGGAAGTTATGAAAAGCCATGCATGACATCATAATTTCTCTCGTCACCTTTCCTGCATAATCAATTCACTCATTTTTTGAATTAGGAGCTTGCCAAGAATTTAAAAGCAAGATGAACATTAAGCATCATAATAGCCTTCTTTCTCATTTCAGGTTAGAAGTGAGAAAGCAGCAAGATAAGACAATTTAAATTAAAGCACACATTGCTATATTAAATAATTTTAAACGAAAGTATGCCAAGAACTGACACTATTTCTGTAAAGTCTTAAAGGGTCATTTTGAATTCAGTGGCTATGCATTTGAAAAAAAAAATATTACAAAATATTACATAAGTAGTGTAGGTGAAAACATGTCAGACCTTAAGCACTGGAGGAATGGTAGACAGCAAGACACTGGTAGAAGCACACCTTTTATCAAGTGGGTCCAAGCTACTCACATAAAATTAAAAGACCACAACCCTATAGCCAGAGTATTACTCAGTACAAGGCTTGGTATACTCACATGTTTTCAGTAATTTAGTTGAAAGAGGGGTATTTTCCTTTTGGACTATAGGTAAGGGAGAAACCACTCCATGCAGACTGTCAGATGATTGACTTGAATTGTGCCCTGGCATTTTCATTCCAACAGGAGTATACTATCAAGCAGGAAGAAGCATAAGTAAAAGTTAATAGAGCTTGAACAAAACATCCAGAATTGAGAGTGTAACTACACACATTCTTTATTACGTTTGCACTGGAGCTTAGCCATACCCATTTACCAAACATTTTTTGAAGCACAACTAATAGGCAGCAGCAATTTGAAATATAGTCCAAGACAATCACTTCAGAACTTCAAGGTACTGGAAACACACACTGAGTCATTCTACCAGCTGGCAGAAGAGGTGCAAGAATAGCCTTATCACTCCTATTGTTACATTTAAGACCCAAGTAAACTAAAAGAATGAAGTACTTCAAAGACAGTGAAAATTACTTACAAAACCCAGAGAACTGATGAGAGACAACAATTGTCCTGGAGTACGTGAGTAATCTTGTTTTGGCTTTGCCATTGATGGTGTAGTAAGGATATCTATCATATTTATCTCTACAAACAGACAAAAAAAAATAAAGCAGGTCAGGTTTTCCTTTTGCTATTAAATAAGCAAAATACAGGCATTTACTTAAGTTTTATCAAGAGGGAAAAAAAAAATTAGTCACATACTGAACAAATATACAAGAGAAGCCAAACCCAAGTAAAGACATACCCATACATTATTATTCAGCACAAGCTGTTTCTTCCTGTACATCCATCATAAAATTACAGTTTATAAATATAGAAACTATAAAAGCCCAATTTCTTTTCCAACGTACTATGTTGTGGTTTTTTAACTTGATACCAGCCTTGATTTTTTAGGTAGCAATTCCAGCCTATGGCCTGTGGGCTAAGATGGTAGGTTTGATTCAAAGCCTGCCTTCTCTCCCAAAGACATCTTGAAAAAGGCTGGAAGAATTTTTCATAGGTGAAAATTTAACCTTAGATGCCATTTTTTGCTCACTACAGGTGAGCATATAAGCTATAAGCATAGCTTACATATCATGTTCAACTAGATCAAAAAATCTGTCTCATTAGAACTTATCAATTAAAACAGTATATTATCAAAAATACAGTATACTTCAGATTTTCCTCTATACTCTTAAAACCATGAATCAGAAACTCCATACACAACTCTGAATTTCTACATTCCTTTAACTATATAGAAAGGATGTATCCACCAGCAACTGTCTCAAAAAACTAAACAGGTGCTGTGCAGCATTAGTTTGGCTAATACAGCTAAGGGGCTGGAGATGCAAACTAGTTCAGGAACTGGCTATTCACCTTAAGCCCCCTGCAGCCTATTGCCTGTGCCAGTCATTTGACTATTCAGCTATATTTTCTGCTACTTGAAAACAGTATGTTCATAAGCTAAAGCACTGATTTATAATCTTCTGTTAGGGACTCACCAGCTTCTCCTGTCCCTCACATTAATGTCGGGAAGGTCCCAGTGCAGGTTGGAAATCAGTATACACAAGGACAGAGAAACTTGACTGAAGGACAGAAATAGCCAGAGAAACACCAAGAAAGAGCTAGATTTATTAATTCACCCTTTGAATTCTCTTAGTAGACTTCATCAAAAACTTTGAAATCCATACCACTCAAGAGAAATGGCTCTAGATCACATTTCATGCACTCTTGTCCTAAAGAATAAATATTTTAGCTTCTGAAGTGCAATGCATAGAGCAGACTCTTTACTGGCATGTACCTTATCAGTATTTACCTACTAGAAATCAGGTATTAGTGCAACATTTGGGCTTATTTAGTTGAAAGCTGCCCTCTATGGGGATGCAAAGCCTTCAAGAATATGGGAATGTGACACAAAATACACTCTAATAGAACTAAAAGGATACAGACAACTCTTACCTCTGTTCAGAGTAACTCTGGAAAGCCCAAAGTCTGTCAGCTTTATATGGCCCTGATTAGAAATAAGCATGTTGTCTGGCTTCAGATCCCTGAAGAAATCAATATAGTTGAAGTCAGCAAAAAGACAACCAAGCAGTATTAAGAAAGTTAACTGCCCATAAACGCACACAATACAAAACACTGATTATAGCTGTTTCTCAGTAACATCTCTTAGCCAGCAGAACATTCCAATTGGAGGAAATACACTAAAACAATTAAACATATCTAGCACTAAATATTGTACAAATGTCTCAGGCCTTGTAAAACCATCATGCGTGTCACAAGAGTTGCACATTGTGTTTCAGCAGGTTTAACAAGTGTTCTTCACTAGTATTACCATCACAACATTTACTAATGTGTAGCTCCTACACATGACAAGCAGACCTCCAGTAAAAGTTTTCACGTGTGTTCTCTGTATCACTGCTGAATACAGTAAAGAACTCTCACTACAGGGGGAGCATTAGTCAGCATCCCTTTGTCCTACAGTTACTGCTTGCAGTATCCAGAGAGTTCCTGAACTAACAGTCATTTAAAAGCCACAGGGAGAAGGGACCTCAAAGGCAACATAGCTGCTTATACAGCATTGTACTGAGGGAAGAGCACGCACGCAAGGGAAAGCGGTATGTATTTGTCTGCTTAACATATATAGACAGATTTTATTGTAGGTGTTGGTTCATGACACTGTTACACTGTATACATGCAAAAAGAGCTTCCAGAAGCTCTAGCAAATGAGGTAGCTGTTATTATGAAATGCTGATGTTATGTGTTTAAGTGAAAAAATCAAAACCCCAAACTACCAAATACATATTAGCAAGAAAAAAATAAATAAATTAGGTTTTACCTGTGAATTATCCCATGCCTGTGAAGATAGTCGAGAGCCAATGCCGCTTCAGAAATATACTTAACAGCCATTTCTTCATCAAAATATCCATAAATATGGAGAAGAGATTTGACATCTCCACCAATAAGGTACTCCATCACCTGCCATTCAAGTGTTTTAAATTTAACATTTCAAAACACATTTCAAATTTGCAAGTAAAATATGAAATAGGTTTTGCTCCTAGGAAAATATGATTTCAAGGAGCAGAAGCTGATAGAAGCTTCCTTGTGCTAACTTCATTTCCCCACACAATACTTTTCACATAGATAAAATAATTAAAGCTTCAGATGACAAAAGAAAATGTTTCATGTCCTCTAATAGACCATTTATTTATTTTATATTCTTTGCCTAGCCTACTTTCTGTAGTCAGCTCTCAAATAACTACCATAGTCAGCTTTTTAATTAACTTCTGACAGATTTCTATATTAGAGAAAATAAGTTGCAAAGCATTTCTGTGAAATTCAAGGCCTGAAGCCAAAGACCGCCGATATTTTGATTTGTATAGAAGAGGTATCTCAACGATTTTATTTTGTAAGTGTTTATAGACAACATTAAATTCAGACCCGAGCCTTGTGAAATAAGTGTCAAATTTCCAGAAGTGTAACAATGAGAGCAACTGTACATTTAAGACGTGAAAGAGAGTGTTTAAAAAAATACACACATCAAAAAAAAAATTTTAGAAACCCAAAAAAGTTATTATGGCCCATGTCCTATTCAAGACAAAAGAAAAATCATCAGGGTTTCAGAAACTCACTCTCAAGGACAAGAATGGATGGGGTTTTGATCAAGAAATCCCACCAGTACGTAGATTCCAAGATACAATACTATTTTTTTTAATATCTCTCTCTCTAACTTCTCCTTTACAAATCCTTCACCCTGAACTCCTCTACTGCACACAGCAGTTAACAGAGATTCCAGGAAAAGAAGCCTTCATTTACACTCAAAATGCATTGTAGGAGCACATAGCAACCTCACCTCAGAATTCAATCAAGCTGTTCACCAGGTGTGCTTACAGCAAACCAGACAAGTTATGCCAGACTTTTTGTAGACAGTCTTAATCTATACTAGCTTTATATGGAAGCAGTATTAAAGCCATATTCAAATCCTACTGTACTCCACAGTGTTCCATGTGGACTAGCACTTAGTTTTGCCACTCAGTTATCCTCTTGTCATCTAGGCCAACTACTATAATGAATTTTGAGCACAGGCAAGAAGTAAAACAGATTTCCTTTAGAGTAAGCCACAGGGTATCTTTCAGTCACTTGGATTCTGCTTGAACAGAATGGTTTCTTGTTTTGTTTTCCCTAAGGTTTGTACACATTCTTAAGACAGATTAGCTATTAGAAAACAGTCTCTTGCAAAAAAAGGGAACACAAGTGGAAAGATCTCAAAGGTGCCGGGGAAGAGAAATATTTCACTTGTTCAACCATTCTGAGAAAGAAGAAAGTAAAAGTGACTAAGGAATACCCACTCACTACCATAACAGTATGTTTTCAGATATGAATAGAGTTCTCTAGTCCATTTTCAACGCTATCATTAAACACGACAGCCATTTATTTACTCACTAAATAGATGTTGTTAGCTGACTGAAGTGAGTAGTATAAGTGCACAATGAAGGGACTTTTACTGAGAGCCAATGCGTCCCTCTCTGCCTGGACCTGGTGAACCATGTTTTTGTTGATCATGTCTGCTTTTTTCATCACCTGAAAAACAAAACAAAAAGCAAGTAGATAAGCATTCTTTTCTTTGCTCAACCCGCAATTCTTTAGTAAATTTGTTTATCAAGAAGTTGTGGATGCCTCACCCCTGGAAGTGCTCAAGGCCAGGTTGGACAGGGCTTTGAGCAACCTGGCCTAGCAGGTGTCCCTGCCCATGGGAGGGGGGTTGGAACTAGATGACCTTTAAGGTCCCTTCCAACCCAAACCATTCTATGATCTCTATACTTTAAACTTGCATACATATAAAACAGAGCTATAACTTCATATGCAGACAGAATTTTAAACTACAGGTTATGAGAGAACTTTTTTCATTGCTCTCTTTCTGATTCAGTCCTGAATGGAAATCACGCTACCAATATTTACTACAATTGCACACACTGCAAAATGAGTGTTTAAGCAGTACGTGAAGTTAAGCTGCCCTGAGTCAATCCTCTTGTAGACAGTATACAACTTGGAACCAGGAAAGTGTGTTCAATGCTTAGATATACACTTGCCGTCCAAGTCTTTCCATTGCTTCAGAGGCTGAGATACATGGCCTGAGGACTGAAAATAGAGTACAGCAGCAAGCCATCCCACCTTGCTATTCTCAAGAGCAAGACTGCAACTATTCCAGCCTCTAATTCTTAACCTTGCAGAGAAAGCAAGTGAATTTTTGCTTAATTTAAAATTTACAATGCATTCACCAAACAAATATTTGTTTCCTTGGCAAGAAGCCTCAAAGGCATGCAACTCACAATGAAGAAATAACAAGCTTAACTGTGCATCAGACTCTATTTCCCATTTCCTAATTCCCAATTGCTCCACTATGCTGATGTCCACTCAATCTTAATCTTGAGCAGAAGATGAATAATAGCACAGCTGACAAGTATTTAGACAAGCATTGCATACGCATTGGAAGTTTGCCCACCTTCAACATCTTTGGTCTGGATATGTATGGCAATATTAAACCAAGTTTATTTTATCCATTCTTTATGCAACACAACTGCAAAAAGTTGAACCTACAGCTACCACAACCATTCAATAACAGAATTTTCTAACATCTAAAAATAGCAAGACATAAGAAGTGTAATTTGATACCTTCTATGTCAGTGTTGACCTTACTAAAAATATTTAGCATATATTACATTCAGTAACTTGAATAATCTATAAGTTTCACTGCAACAGGGATAAAAAGATTTTCACAAAAGATTTTAGGTCACAATACTTTCAATAAACTTGTGTGAGATGTTAAAGTAACGCGATTGAACCGCCCTCTATGCAGCACCTAAATAGTAGAAAATGAGTTTCCACAGGTACCATCACTACAATCAAAGTTGATAAAAAAAAAATCCAGAACATACACAGAATACATAGAGCTACACTTTTAATAAGTGTTTACCTTAACTGTACAAGTATTTTGCATGTGTTAAGTGTTGTAGCTGTGAACAATCCATAAAGCTCATTGCAATAGCGATCAAGGATTTACACAAAAGCTTTCACCTCAAAATGCTTATAAGAAAAATCATGTAAATAGACATATATAGCTCTGAAGTGCCATGTTTATTTTGCACAACTGTTTCTACATTTCCTTTTCTTTGTGTACTATGCAGCTGGTTATAACCCTTTTAATTGCAAAGTCAAGCTCGCTCAGACAATCGGTAAAGTTTTTACTATTGACGAGCCTAGTTTTCAGCCCTTTGTGTAGAAAACTCAAGTTTTGCTTTGAGTGTGTACTCAGCAAAAATCCTTTTCATAATTTGCTCTACACGCCTGAGAAGCAGGGTCTTCATTCGCCAACAAGCGGGAGAACGCCCTCCCGGTGCTAACAACTAGTTACAAGCGAGCAGCAAACAGCGCACCGACGCCTCGGGAGGCTTCTGGCGTAGTTTCCTCGACATCTGAGGTACTTCTAAAAGCAGCTGGCGCTATCAGATGCCTCCTGACCAAAGCCTCCGGCCGAACAGGAGCGTGAGGAGAGAGCTGACCGCAGCCATGCCGACAACACCCCTCCCAGACACCAGGCTCCTGCCAGGAGAGCGGCAGCCCCCCGAAAGCCCCTTTCCCACACGGCGCTAACGAAAGCGGAGGGCGGCAGCAGGCAACGAGGAAAGGGGGGGGGCAACGGGGCCGGCGCCCCTCGCCCCGCACGGCCCCTCACCTTCACGGCATAGAGCCTGTCCGCCTTGCGGCCCAAGTACACCTTCCCGAAGGCGCCGCGGCTGATGGGCTTCACGATAGTGAACTCCTCGATGGAGGGGGGCCGGGGAACCTCGATGCGCCTCGGGCCAGCAGTGGTGGCGGTGGCGTCAGCCCCTTCCTCCGGCCGCGGCCCGGCCGCCGGCTCCACCGTCCCCATGTCGCGCCCGGCCCTGCCGCCCCGCGCCGATTCAAAGCGGCGCCCNTTGTTTTTTTTCTTTAAGAATGGTTATTATGACTGTCAGTTATTGATCTGTTTGTCATCTAGATTTCTAATTTGGCAGTAGGTTGTTAATTGCTATGAGCAGGTAGGCTGTGCACTTTTCCATGGGATGCTTGAAGGTGTAGGAATTCAACAGAACTCTGTGAGACGTTAAGGAACTGGAAGGTAATATTTAGAAAGAAACAAATTATTTGGATGCCACATAATAATTTTCTCATATGCTTCACTCACGTTTTCCCACACTTGCATACTCGCAAGCTCCAAGAGCTGTGCGTCCAACTGGCGCGGCCAGGATGGCTTGTGTGCAAGAGTATGCTACCTATCCAGTCCTTAAGATCGCTGTTGAGCCCTTACTGTCTCTTGGTGTCCTCTGGATTGGCGTTGACAAACTTCTTTCTGGGTGGGCCATATATGACCAGGAGTTAAGATAATGTGATCTGCTGCTTCCCTCCAATTCTTGATTACTTCAGCCTCCATTAACCTTGGGCAGGGTTGCTCCCTGTTTTGCGTGTTTCCTTGTTTTCGGTATCTCCATGGCTACGTTCTGCCTTCCTGTTGTGACAGCAGGGACGGGAATGGCATTTACAGTGTTCTCTGACCTTGTTACCATCCTCCTGTCCCCAGAGCACAGCCCTTCTGAGAAATCACCTGCGATAACGCCTTATCAGAACGCAGGCCTTCTGCTCTCAGTTTACATGGCGTGGTCCTCAGTGTTGACCAGTTTTATTGCTCCGAGTTGTGCTCTCGGTCATTCTTTCAACCCTTGCCTTACCACTTTTATGCTGCTTTCACATACACATTGTTGTTCACAATTCATTCGCACCAATCTTAATTGTTCTCTTGCAGACTCTACATCAGCAAAGAGCTAGCTCTGCGGAGGTCGGTGCAGAACTACGTGCTCTATTAACACAGTAGGTCAGTCTCATCAGGCCCTTGTTTTGCTTTAAGATATGTCACTTATCATCTGATACTGCACAGGGAGGGAGGCCTTGCTTGTACTTCTGAAGGAAGTGCTATCCCACAGATGCCAGCAATAGGTACAATTTAATGAGCAAATGTAGAAAACATGTTTTAAATTAGCTTTCTATAATGGTATTAAATACAATTTATCATTGGCTGTATTTGTCATTTAACTCTGCAGCATTTGTTTAGCTGTGTCTCATTGGCAGCGATTTCCGCAGAGAAGCCCAGCTGAGAGGAGGAGGAGGAGGGATCGCTCCCTTTGGTGGCATCACATGCTGACATCAGGCTATGCCAGCTGTGAAACTGCCAACATTAGGCTATGCCAGCTGTGCAACTGCTGTCAGCTGGTGTGCGCTCCACTACAGCCCGAGCTCCTCTAAGAGAGGACCGGTGTGTTCTCCCTTTCCTCGAGGCAGCACTAGCCGTTGTACAGCTGCACGGAAGAACTGCTTCATGGGGTGGATCCAGGTAAATGTTCATCAGCTTCCAGGTTTTTTTTTTTCATTGTTGGCTGAGGTTTCTGCCAAATCAGCTAGCTGAGCCACATGATGGTGGTCACGAGGGTGCTGGTGGGAAACAAGAGATGTGAGGGGAGGCAGCACTGTCGCTGCGCTGATCCAAACCAGAGTAAGCTGGTGTGGGATGGCACTTGCAGCGAGGAAAGGAAGAACAATGAAGAACAGCAGTCAGGTGAAAGAAAGAAAATGCTAATAAAACCCCGAAATAATTGGAGAGCACATGGAATAGCACAAGGCATAGAAAAAAGGTAAATATCAAACACCCAATTCTGCCATACGTAGGTGTGCGTGCCTATAACGTCTTCATTTACATTACCTTTTGACTGCATGTGAGCAACAGTATTTAGGTTATTGACACGTATTTTAATTTGTAAAAGTTTCTACACACAGTATGCTCTAACTCCCTGCAAAGTATTTTCAGTACTTCAGAATGGCATCTGGAATAGTGATTGTAAGGGATGTGACCTAAATGACACACATTCTCGCAAATTTGTTCCATGTGCAGCGGCTACGCTGACGGTGATCCTCCTGCCGATCTCCTGCGGAGCCGGCCGCTACGTTGCCCCGCACGTGCAGCGGCAGCTCCCCGGGCGCGTCTGGGTCCGGGCACGGGGCGGCTGCCCCACTTCCAACCCACGCACAGCCCCACGCTGGAAGCCTTTGACTGAGCAGGCGCCCCGGTACGGGGGGGTTTAGAGGAAGCCCTCGGGCTCAGAGCACCCTCTGCTCCTGCGGAGGCGTCAAAACGAAGGCACGGCCCGAGCGCGCCCCGCGGCCGGCTCAGCGGACAGAGTGCGGGCCCCGCCGCCAGCTCTCCCACCCGCCAGCCTTTGCCACGAATCGCCCCTTCCCGGCTCTTGCCAGAGGGGCCCAGCTCCGGCCGCTCCCCGGAGGCGATGGCCCCGAGCAGGGACGGGCCTGGCAGCTCCGCCGCCGACGGCGGACACCCCGCGGGGCCCTCCCTGCTCCTCGCCCTGGGCATCCCCGCGGCCTGGCTGTGCCCGCACGCCTCGCCGCTTCCCGGCGCGGTGGCCCCGGGCCCGGCCGCCCGGCTCCCCGAGGCAGCGCCCGGCCCCCGCGGGGCCTGCCCGGGCGGGTGGTTCGCCCCTGGCCCCCCCTCCGCCCCGTAACCGGTGGGTTGATCCTGCACGCGGCGGGCCCAGGGATCGGGGGTTGCTAAGCGACCCGGTTGCGAGGCGGCGGCTGCTGCGCGGGGAAG
>VZTL01010996.1:0-12923 GCA_013400535.1 Scopus umbretta
ATTATAGTGAATATAATGAACATTTAGTGAATATAATGTTCATTACAGTGAAAATATATATAGTGAATTATAGTTCATTATAGTTATATATATAACATAGTTAATTATAGTATATATATAGTGAATATAATGTTCATTATAGTGAATATAATGAACATACAGTGAATATAATGTTCATTATAGTGAATATAATGAACACACACTCGAGTTCTGAGCAGGGTATTCTAGGGAGACTTAAATCAGAGAAAAAGGAATTTTATGTATGAATTGCTGACAAACACCTTACCATAATTGTAGCCTGAATTCTATCATATAACAAAGAGTTTTGTTGGAATTATGTCTCTGCTTCCTCTGAGCATCCCCTCAAGAACATACAGAGAAGAGACCCAACAGTAGAAAATGCAAATTAAAGTAGTGGTGCCAAATGGCCAAGTCTGCACACACAGAGAGATCAACCACTGCCATTCCCACTGACATCAAAACCAGAGATAAAACCTCTTATGTGCAACACCAATGCAGAACCTGAACAGCACCATGTACCAGTACATTGCTACTGTGGCTTTCTGGCTGGCGGTGGCTCTGGCCACCCTCATCCAGGACACAAAGGCCCTGTAAATGAGGAAGCCATTGCCCTGCCCTCCAGTGCCGAGTCCAGCCCACAGACACCACGTGAGGGACTGAGCAAGGAGGAGGACACGAGCAGCCATCTCCTCTCTTCCTCCTTGATGAGCTCCTGTGAGATAACCAAGTGTGGCTCAGCCAGAATCATCATGGCAGTGGTGAGTCAAAGGCGCTGGTCCTGGGAAGAATACGCCTCCAAAATCAACATCCAGTGCTTCACAGCCAGCAGGGCAGGGCTGTGCTGGGGGGAAGAGGATGGGCTCTGCCGCAAGGACCAGCTGCTACAGGGACTCACTATGGCTGTGAATCTTCCATTCAACTTTACAAGATGCTCGATGGATTTTAATGCAATTTTAGTAAAACAGAGTGAAAACCAGTATGATTGGTATTATCAGCTCATATGCCCACAGTGCTAGAGGAGGGGGGTGTTAAAAAAATTAAAATTACACGAGTCCTTTGCACCAATACGTTAGGTAACTACAGCTGTGCATACCTGATCTGCTTTTGTGAACACCTGTTTGCACACACAAGGATCTTGCACTAATTTGCAGGTTCTCACCAGGAATAATAAAATCTGGCTTCAAGTATAGTGGAACTGTAGGAGGTACAGCAAGCAGCAGCAGTTAAAAATATTAGTTGTATAATCACAAGACATACCTTGCAGTTTACCTATTTTGACCATGAGATGGCAAAGAAAGAAAAGCTATCAAGGCATTACTATATGGTCCAGCTACTACAAAGATACGAGACAGAACTGAAAGTGAGAACAGAGATTGAACAATTAATAGATTCTTCTTCTGCCCCTGCATCTGCTGCAAATGCTGCTGTGCCTCATTTACTGTGCTGCTTACACATGTTAAGGCAGAGCAGGGGGAAGAAGAGGCAACTCCATGCTCAGGTTATCAAAATTACTGGAAGGAAAAAAAAAAAAAAAAAGGAATATGTAGTTTTAGATGATGACAAGTCAGTAATGATGGAGCAGGGGAAAATGAAGAAATGGAACAGAGTATCTGGAAAGAGGATGGAAAAAAAAATGAGAGTGAGAAAGAAGCACAGTTGGGGCCAAAGATTTTTATTTTTTTTTTAAAAGAAGTGTGACCAAAGGACAGACTTTTGCGTGAAGTTATTTTCCTGAAGACTGTCAGCAGAACTTCTGCCAGCTGATTTCACTGCTTTAGCCAATGCACTGCATTCTGCAGCCCAGGCCTGCATTTGCGAGCTTGAGCCTTCCCCGGTTCCTCTCATCTCTAGGATGACCACGTGGCTATTAGGCAGGGCTATAGTTTATCCATATTACAATTAAACTACAGGAAAGCATGTAGGCATGCAAGGGAAGTGATGGTCTAGCTGCTACGTAACTGCGGCCACAGAACAACACATAAAAAAAAAAACCCCCCGTGAGTTCAGTCTTGTTGTGCCATCAACCACGTTCCACGTATGTAGAAGCATGCAAATTGGTTTAAGTCATATTCACACATACAGCCCTTGCTTTCTTTGGATGCACAAAACCCGAAAGACCACAAGCTACACGAAAAAGAACAAATAACTATCCGAAAGAGTTTGTCCTGCTGCCTGAACGATAAGTGAGGGGCAGCGATCCTGCAGTGAGGGTGCCATGGGGGAACCAAAAGCCAGTGCAAAGACGGGCACCTTTTGCACTTGGCAGCTCTCTGCGTGCACCTTCACAGCAGCATACCCCAGGAGACTTCCTACAGCTAAAAAGCCCATCTGCAAACAAACTCTGACAAGATACAATAGACAGTAAACACTGCCTCCAGAACTGTGCAAACATGAGTTCTTTAAAAATGGGGTCTTCAGGGTTTAATGAATGTCCTTGGTAAGTAAGTACAGCTTTTCACAGCGCTGGATACACAGAACCAGGGCTGCAGCTCAGGAGTTGCTGATTTCTAGCCCACACACAGCTCTCTGGACAGGACACGTACCAGCAAGGAAGCAGACGGAGGGGAAAAACGTATCTGTAGGTACTTACATGCAAGACGAAAATTAACTGCACTTTAGGCATACTTTAAAAAAAACATAGAATAACCCTGTGTGACACACTGTTCCCCGAAAAATCATCCACCTTAATCACGAAATACTTCCATTGTACTTATAGCATTTAACACCTCTAGCAAACAGTTGCTGCAAGCAGATTCTTCATTAGTAACAGTATGGTTAACTAGTTACAGCATTAATCAGCCAAAAGCTAATTGTCAGGGGTGTTTCAAAAATAGCATACCAAACAACAGAAAAAAAGTCAAATAATATTATACCTATTAGATTTTAGGTCTAAAAACCCCCAACTTAATCAACTATTCAGTGCAGAATCAAAACAATTTCAACAAAATATTCTTCAATAAGCATGGTAATTCTAGTGCCAGTCATACATCTTTTAATTTGCTTTTTTCTAAAGACTTACCTATGTTTTTCTAGTTCGTTGTGTGATGACCTATTAAAAAGAGAAAAGAAATATTAGAGAAAAGGATAGATACCAAGATTTAGAGTATTTAAAAGCCAACACCTGTATAAGTTGTGAAAGAGCTCTCTGAAACAAGTATTTACATGGATTATGAAACAGCTTCACTGTTAAATTGGTTCACTTTTACATCCTTTAGATACTTCAAGGTATCAGCTTAACTTCCATGAGTAAACCGTGGGTTTGAGGGGGGGGGGATTATAATAAATTTGCATTTATTAGCATTCAGTAGATTCAGAGACAGAATTGGACATAAAAAACTGAGCAGGTTAGTAATAAAAACAGCCCACAAGATTTTTATCTGTGAAGAAAAATTATGAGGGGGAAGAAAGCGTTAGAAGATCTAAATGGCAACAGGTAAGAATAACAAGCACCCAAAAAGCCAGCTTTCAAGCCCACGGAGAAGCAGAAAGAAAAATCAGCAGCTAGCCACTGCTGTTGCTGTTGACATCTGAATGGTAAAAAAGAAGAAACCTCTTAATTCTTCTCAGTCCACAAACAGGAAAAAAACCAAAACAAACAAACAAAAAAATCACAGTCCCTGAACTGACCACATCAATATGCTACTCTCTTCCAATCTGCTATGACTTGAGATTTATTTTTTTTCTCCCCACTCGATGCGTCAGGTTCTTTTCCTTTAGAAGGCAGACCTAACTCCTTGGAGGATTTTTTTTTAAATTGATTCAGCTGGAAATAATAATTTTATTTATTTATACAGCTCAGATTAAAAACATTCCTAAAACGAAGTTATTGCCACCCCTTCAAAACCAGCAACTTCCGAGACCTTTAGTTTTGTCTAACCAAAAACATTGCCAGTACATAAGGATCAAAAGACACAAAGGTGGTGGCAGCTTTTACAGCTGGCAGATTACGTCAAAGCAGCTCTCCTACAACGTGCTGTAACCCCTGCCTGCATCTGGGCATGACGTGCTGACCAAGGCAGCTTTGTGGAGGTGTCCATGCACAGTCATTGAGTGAGCAGAGACATCCCAGGGTGAGAAATTCTTCCTGCACAAACGCACGACGCGCCCAGTGGCAAGCTGTTCTGCCTCTTCCCGCACAGGCGCACCCAGCTGGATGCTGCGGCACACCTAGGTGCTACTGATGACCAAAAAAAATCCAGAACAAAACAAAACAAAAATCACACACACACACACAAATACCATCTTTCCAGCCACAGAGAGGGGAAAAAAGAAAGCAAAGCTCATGCGAAGAAATAACCAATGAACAAATTCACAAACAATTTCTTTCAGCCCGGCACAGCTCCTGATCCTTCAAGGAATTAAGCGAACTGCCCCTCTGCAGGTAGAAGAAAATTCAAATGCATGCAAGGTTCAGCACTGATGTTAATTCATTTTCACTGGAAAGTATCCCAGTATTGTTACCAAGACATCAGTTATGTCAAACGTTACCTGGTATCTGTTTCTGAAGAGCCTATGAATTTAATTTTTTTTAACTTGTTGCATCAAGTGAGCCACAAGCAGGTAACATGTATGCTCCTACTGTGCCATGTGAGTGCTCCTGATCAATGCAGCGACACTAAAAGTGTTTTACACATATTCTGTGCTACATTAATAGGTCAAGGTGGGCTAGGTTTCCTGTGATTTACTGCCTTTGCCATTTGACCGTAATACGGGACTACTGTTTTTATTTTCTACTCCTACGCACACAGAGACAGCTCAAACCTTTTCTCCATGACAAGTGGCAAACACTATGCCAAACCCGCCAACGTTTATGAAAACACACAGAAAATCTAAGTTCAGGAGGAACCATTCTCCACAAACACCCCCAAAGGGCCTGTCAAAGGCAAAAAGACACTGTTTGCAGGGAGCTCTGGAAGAGAGAGGAAATACAGGCTGGCCTAGACTCAGCCCCATGGCATGACCTCCCTGGCATTTTTGGCAATGATACACAAGATGAACACGATCACTGTAACTAGCCAATTCTGACCTGCCTGCTGTAGCGGAGCTCACGCTCAGCTTCAGGGAGCACGCATGGTGACCGCTGCACCAGCAGGAAAACCACTGGCCAAGAAATCTAGCCTGCAAAGAGTATTTTGCTGGGTTAAGAGAGGATACAATGAGTAGCTGGAAGTCCTTCTGCGCACAGCACACCTACAAGGCACCTCTGGGTCATGACGGGTGACCCTGGCGTTCACCTGGGATACCTCCTGCCAGACCAGCTTTGGAGGGGCACAGCTGCCTGCTCGGGTTAGGCCAGCTACCAAACAGAGCGGCGGGTGAACGTGGGCCTCTTTGTAGAAGTCTTTGGGAGGCAGAAGCCTAACCCATGTGTGCAAGCACGGGCACCAGGCACATGTTTCAGGAAGTGCAGGGAGGCTGACTAATGCCTCAACTATCAGGCCCTATCCGGGAACCAGAACTGAGGGTTTTGACATTTACCTGACAGTTGCTCCATCCACAGAACAGGCTAAATACCCTATTATAAACATGATGGTTTATTTTTTCGTTGGGTTTGTTTTCAGAAGAGATGAACCTTTCTCTAAATATTGTTTATTCTCGCCTTCACTCTCTACGGCACAGTATATTTCAAGAATATCCACCTCCTTCTGCTCTTCATGCAACCTGAAGTGAGGAAGAAAACCCCTAAGAATGGGTCTACACACAAACCAGCAGCCCAAGCAATACCTTCGTTTTAAAATGGAGTCTTTTATTACTTCAGGAAAAGATAAGGTGTGGGCCAGGACTAAGAAGATATATTGATATATATATTTATATAGAAGAGGCAGATGTACAACTGTGGTTTTCAGAAAAATAATCTGGTGGATCCTTTTGAAAGTGGCTGCAAGAGAAGGAAGACTTTTGGTGTTTAGCTTACGTTCAGTATATTAGGTTCTGTATCTCCAAGGCAGAACCTGGGGGAGTTGGAGTTAACAGTGATGAAGAAAAGGTGTCAATAAAAAGGTCCAGATAAAAATAAAGGGGAAAAGCCAACAATAAGAAAAAAAAATCAGCAAAATGACAGATTCAGGAGATAAGCAATGCTGTTGCTTAGACTACACTGTTGACCTGAGACAGCCCGAATATCCCTTTAGCAAATGCCAAACAGTTCACAAGCTATGAAGTAACAGTTAAGTTTTCGTTGTGAATAAATTGTCAAAAGAAGATTTGAAAGAAGGGGAAGGAGCCAAGTAAATGCAGTTGCTGGTTTGTAAGATGCTGTGCCACTTCCAACAGCAACTCCCTAACGCTTTCACCGCCCTCCCTCCCCTAAACAAGACTTCTAGGTGCTTGTATTTGAGCATGTGGTTGATGCAACATTCATCTCAGTTAGGACGGGTGCTAATTGAGATGATAAGACTAACCCAGAAAGGACAAGTCCCCCCACAAAATAACTTTCTACCAGTTTACAGGTAAGCCAGCAGGAGCTGCCCACATGCATACTGAGCTGAGACTTCACCGTACGCATGATGCGCTGCCTGTTTGGTTACTAAATCATCTTACCCTATTCCTCCATCCATTTGCCCCACCGGACGCTGCATCTTGTTGGAAAGGAACCAGCGCAGCTCCTGACGAAAGCCAAGGACGTATCAGCAACGCTGCTGAAATTTCTTCCCCAATGCTAATGGGAGACAGGTTCAGGGTGCGAGTCACCAATGCTACCGGTTGCCAATGCATTTTGAGGCATTATAGGGAGCAGAGTGGGCTAGGTGGAAATGCTTAAAACGGCGGTGAGAGCCTTGCCTGCGCCAGGGCTTTCTGGTGCAGGCGGTGCTGGCAGGGTGTTGTACAACCCGTGTGCTGAGGACACAACTTCACCTAAGGTCGCACAGTATTTGGAGGGCCACGTGGAAACTATGCTGCCTGCACTTCACCTTTTGTCCAGGCCGAAAGAGTAAGAACAAACAGAGCGAGAAGTTTTACAAGGTGCTACACACCAAGTGTCTGCATCTGATTCCCACTCCCAAGCGTGCTGGTGTGCAAGAGCACGTAGTTCATACACCTGCAGTCTTGCCTCTATGCGACTGCTACACAGCTTATGGCTGGGAATATCCCGACTCGCTTCCAGTGAATTTCCTGTCCGCACACATAACCTGCCATGGGATGCAACTGAAAATATTACAACCTGCCACCCAAATCACCTGAGACGAGGAGTGGTGCAACAATAAACCTCTGTGTAAGGACACGTCCTGCCAGTATTCACTGCTCCTGGGTCACTGTTTTTTTTCCACTTGTTATAAACTGGACACATCACTTCACTTACAGCCTGTCGAAGAAACAGCCTGTATGGATTTAATACACTAGAAATGACTTTTGTATTCTCCTCATAGCAAAATTTAACCAGCCCTGCAGATTAAGCTGGGATCTGGGAACCAGGCATACTGGCACAGCCTCGACGCAGAGCTCTGGCTCCAGCACCTCATTCAAGTTTGTGCTGCCACATCTTTGTGGTGGTGAGGTCCCAACACATTTCTAATACGGTGGCAATTTGTTTTCCTCAATTGCACAAGCACTGCAACTCCCAGGCATCACAGACCTACTGCAGATCCTCAGGGGTGACAGCCCAGTTGGTGAGATCTATTATATTGGGACTCAAATGCATGTTTTAAAAACAAGCGCAGCAATATCAATAGCTGTTCTTCTGCTGCCAGCTTCAGGAAAGCAAACCCAGAGGGATCTATGGAATTCATAAAGCCAGGCAGAAAAGCAGAGGAGCTGCGTCTGCACAGTCTGGTTTGCAGTGTTTTATTCTCGGCCTCCCACCAAAAAAAAAAAAAAAAAAAAAAAAAAAAAAAAAAAAAAAAAAAAAAAAACAAAAAAAAAAAGAGTCANTCCTTGGATCAAATGCTAAGCTTGGGAGGACTTCTGAATGTTTGTTATTAACATTTCCAAGGCACAACTGCACTAAACCCAACTGTTTGGTTTATGCCTTTTAATTCCAACTATGCACTAACAAGAATTATTGGGCTGCATGGCACTGCTTTAGGAACTACAGCCACTGCTCTATGAAGATGAGACATTTATTATACTGTGGTCAAGTACCTAATGAATATTAGTGTAACAAGAAGATGTCACCTAGGTTTACCTCCCCCTCAAAAGACAGTCTTGTGCCTTTCTCCAATCTCCCGTCCTCTTTGCAAAACAAGAATCCAGTTTCATTTGCCAGAGGATTTTGGTCACAACTACTGGTGGGGAACGAGTCTGAATCTCAGCTGAGGACATGGTACCAACGGCAAACCGGAAAGAGAGAGAAAACAAAGCAGTCTGGTTTGTGTGACATGGGAAAGGGCACGTCATAGGAAACTGAGTAAGAAGAAAACACATAAAATCAAGGAATTTTAATGCAGAAGTGAAGAAGAAGTGGCTAAAAATTGTGTCTGATTGCTACCAATAAGCCCGAGAATACTGTATAGCAGCAAACTGCTAACGACCACTTCCAATTTCGATCCAAAGCTATCAGTGGACAAAGCAAAAATGTTAAATTCTTGCAATGGACAGGCGGCTTATAGATTTCGGTTAATTAAATGGAATTCTGCTGGTATTTTTCCCTGCATGAATCCAAACCTGTCAAAATTACTTCTCACTTAATGGCAGTCGAGAGGGGGCCAGGCTTTTAGCCCAGACCTGAGCATCATGTCCAAAGGGCGGGCAGCCTTCCTCCTCCTCTTTCTCCTCTAGGTCTAGGCCTCACCAGCCTTCAACGAGGATGGAGGTCTCAAGGTACAGTTTCTTACATGAACATCACCACCACCTTGGGAAAGGAAGGAGGTGTCCACCAGCGCTCTTGCTGAACAACTGGGCAGCTGTAATCCATCCCTGCCCAGTCCCCCAGCCCACAGCGGCCAGTCAGCACACCAGCACTACACAGGGTGTGCTCTTCCCACCCCTGCAGGCAGGCATCGTGGGGGAGAAAACAGAACAAAGAAGAAGGGTACAGCACACCAGGCTTCCTCACATCTGACAGTTTTTCTCCTCCTTCCCTCTTTTCTGTTTTTTCCAAGAATGAGGAGGAAGATATTTTTCATGCTTTTACATATGCATAGCTCATAAAGCATGAAAAAAAAAATATACACACACATATATATATCTCACTTTTTTTAATCTGATCAGATGCTGGAAGCAGCAGGATGCAAAAATAGATAATGAAAACAACAACAAAGCCCCTGCAGTTTTGAAATGTGCAGTTATCTGCTCCTTTCCTACTACCTCCAACCTTAAGTAATATGTAAGAAAAACAATGCAATAAGGCATAAATTTCAGACACGTACGCAATCATGCCTGCCTGCATCTGATGCTCGGAACTCAGCGCGTCTGGAAAATGGTTCAAGTGGAACAATATGGACAAACACTCTGCCCGGTGGTTCACGTCACCCACAACCACTGCAGATCCTCTGAACTTTGGCCCACCGTCTCCCTCTGTTAATCTTTGAGTTGCTCAGGAAGATTCAACTGTATTATCAAAAATTCAGGCTCTAGTCTGGGGCTCAGACCTTACAGCCTAGAAGCTCCAAATAACAATAAACCAGCGATGCTGGTGTACTTCATGCATTTTAGATTGGACGTTCAAACGCAAGGATAATTTCTCCCTTTCAAATGTAAGCTCACAGGCAGATTTGAGCAGCGATTGCTAGATGTGGGTACAGAGTCGGTAGGTACAAGGCAGAGGTGCCCACGCGGCCCTGCTGCTGCACCTCCGTCCCCGAAATAGCAGGGTGCTGCATTAAAGCAACGCGCCTCTCTTTCCCATGCCGGCAAGCAGGCCCAGCGTCCGCTGAACCAGGCAAACCACCGTCTTGGTGGTGGCCAGCCACCCTCGAAACTGTTACTCGACAAGCATTATCCTGTCCCGTAACACAACCGACTCACCCCTGATCTAATCACTGCGGCTAGAAGAAAAGAAAGTGTAAGTAAACATACACATCGTGTGCCGCAGGATGGCATTTTTGAAGGTGGCCACTGCTACAGAGCGAGAATCAGAGCAGAAGACTGAACAGGTAATTATAAATCTACAGGCAGAAAAAAAAAGCAGGAAGGTAACTGGAAGCAGAAGTGTATGCCTTAGCTTTAATTAACGCTAGCAAATCTGTAACCAGAAATCTTTTAATTCTGCTGTATTTGATAGATTACAAATCCTCTCCTAAAAACTCCTGAAAGCAGCTTACAGTTCAGACAAATAACTATTTTGCAGCGGATGACAAGAGACCCAAGAACAGAAACGACAGAATAATAGCTCTGTAAGTAACACAGCTTTCTTGAATGCAAGAGACAGAAAAGAAGAAATCCGTACAATTCAATGAGCAGTTTACAGCTGGAAGTCCTATGAGACCTGTTTTGGTTAACTGTGAATTTTGTATAAAGGCAGCGAGCATACTTTATAAGAAAATAACTGAAATCTTGAGGAGCGAAGTGTCTCAGCAAACAAGACACGCCTCCCACTCCTGATGACTTTCTGTTTTAAAATGAACTGACGTCTTCTCTATGCTCCAAGATGAGACAAAGAATTCAACTAAAACCAAAAAATGTAGGAGTACTGCAATTAATGCCCCCTGAAATGGTTGCCTTGCTTGGAGTAGAGACACAGGGGAACAATTTGCTCCCCCTCGATTATCTTCAAGACACATTGCTCGGCCGTGGTAGGCATGAGCAGGGTGCTCACCAGCTCCTGTTTTTCTCAAGGAAGGAGCTCGTCAGTTTTTATTTCACTTTGCACCTCCGGTGCCCCACGAGCAGCCACTGGCCCTCTGCCCCACGCCTCCCCAGCGCCAGCGGACCCAGCTGCCCGCTGCCATGCGGGATGCCCGCTGGAGAAGCGTGAGCGGAGCGGGCCCGCCGAGACTCACTGCTCGTTTGGAAAACAAGTCACGTGCAAGCCGAGTTCATTTTAGGCTATTCTACAGGAGCCACCATCCAGCACGACCGTGCAGAGCAGAGCCTGCGCTGGGGAGAGCATCCCCACTCCGGGGCGAAGCAGGCCCAGCTGGGCACGGTCCTCAGTCCTCTCCGGAGAAGCCCTGAAAGAGCAAAGCAGAGCAGGCACAGCACAGGACTGCAGGAACTCCCAGGCAGGGGCCGGCACTGTCCCTGTAAGACAGCCTCCTGCACGTACACAGCCGCTGCCCGAGCAGCAAACAAAGCTGCAGAGAGCCTGCGCACAGCAGCCCTCCGCTCATGTCATCGCAGCACAGGTAGCGGCTGCGGGGAAAACAACAAAACCGCCACTACCACGACAAAAAGACGGACAATAATCGTGATAAATAACCACCGAGTCATGCACTTTGACGGATCTGCATGCGGCGGGCAGGCGGGCTGGTGACCTGGCGGCGCAGCAGAAGCCCCGGAGAGGTCAAGTTCACTCCAGCACCTTCTCGCTTAATAGCTACAGGAGAAGTTCGAGTGCGCGGGTGCGTCTCCCCCCGCCGCCCCGCACACGCTCGCCCTCCGAGAGCCCCGGCACCGTGCTGCAACCGGAGGCTGCATCTGCTCTGGCTGCCGTGGGGGAGGCGGCCGGTCCGCTGCCTGTGGTTTATAAATAAATGCCGGGGGGGGAAATTAGTGCCATGCAAAGAGAAGTCTGGGTGGCGATTATGGTGTTAAGATCTGCAGAAAAAGCCGCTGTCGGTGAGCGCGGAGCAGAAGGAGCGATGAGGGCGGATGGTTTAGAAGTGCAGTGAGTACTAAGGAGATGGTGTACGCGTGGCAGTGTTTATATGAGAGATCAAAACAGAGCCAAGCCCATCCAGGGAAAAAATGGCGACTACCGGGATGGGGGAAACTAAGACACTGGATTAGTTATTATTTTTAATACATGTATGCACTGCACATAAGCTAGACACATTGGAAAAGCTGCCGATTCATTCTGAAAAAGCGGTGCGTCTATTACCTGTTATTCTGGGATTTTCTGGCCATGGTGCCTGCCTTTGTTTTCTTTCTGGAATAGTCACTATCGAAGGGTAACACTGATGCATAGCCATGTTCTGCTTCTAGGGACAAAGTCAGCATTAGTGGCAATATATTTTTTCCATGCATTTTTTTCCTCCTTTGCAGGAACGCTAGGGTAAAGAACAGAATTTTTTCCGGTTGATTTGTTTGGATTTTATTCTGGCATCTCTTAAAAAAAGAAGCGAGACAAAAAAAAAAAAAAAAAAAAAAACTCGGTAAACCAAAAAAAAAAAAAAAGGAAGAAAAGAAGTGCCGAAATTAGGAGGATTACTGGAGTGCACGTTAAAAACGAGGCGGATCATGCAAACCCTTGTCACGCTGCGCTGAGGGGGGAGGGGAGCACTGCCATACAACCAACGCCTGCCGCACACCGCCAGCGTGAGGTGTCCTGAGCGCCGCAACACACGCACCATCCCCATCCAGAGCTTGGCAAAAAGATAACCGGTTTTGGTTTTTTAAGGGGGGGGAAAAAAAAAAAAAAAAAGCAAAGAGCAGAGCACTGTTCCTCCCCCAGCGCGGTGCCTCTGGCGAAGCCCCGGTCAATCCCGCGGCGCCCGGGCAGGTGAGGGCGCGGGGCCGGGCCCCCGGGCCGGGCCGCCCGCCGCCGCCACACAACAAAGGCCGAGAGCGGCTGAGGAGCGCCTGCGGGGGCCTGACTGACTGCCCGCCTGCGCCCAGTACCTCGGTCTCTTCTCTCCAAGTACTCGGCCGCTTCCAGGAGAATTAACAGAGAGTTCAGTTCCATGGCTGCCTGCGCCGAGCCGAGCCGAGCCGAGCCGAGCCGAGCCCCGCGCCCCCCGCCGCCCCGCGCCGCGCACCGCGCTGAGTTCACGCGCGGGGGACTTCCAAGCCCCCGGTTATAAGGCACCTCTCTCAACCTACATTTGACACACAGGCGAGGGGCAGCCTGCGCCGCCAATAGGGGG
>VZTL01010998.1:6697-20946 GCA_013400535.1 Scopus umbretta
AAAAAAAAGACGACATTGCCATTAGTCTTATTTTAGGTCCTGAAAAAGTCAGGAAGTCCTACTACATTAGCAATGAAAGGAATGCAGGTGGCTCAAGAGGGTCTTCACAGGTTCATAAAGTCACAACATTTGAAAGCGAAGTCTGTATTTGAACACCTATCAACAATTTATCAATAGCTCAGTGATTAAAAACAATGCTCTTTCACTTCATTAAACACATTCACTGCTGTTTGCTCTACATTCCAAATGGCTGAACTGATGTTCCAATGCAGCCTATTTTTAGTATTTCTGATTAGTTCATTATTTGGGAAAAGCTACCGACTGTGTATGTGTTGCAGAGATCTAATTCTTCACATGGATCCCAAAGAAGAGCAGTGCTTCATATAGGTCTTAAGAATTTGTTTGGATGGGGGTTCAACCTCTGTCCCTGCTGTGGTGCAGCTCAGTAAAGTAATGGCCATGGAGCTTTCCTCTCCTTGAGTCCTTTCCTTTGTCTTTATTATGGGAAGAAGCCATGTAACATATTACACCTTTTTCCAAGAAAACGAAGATCAAGAATGACAGAAAACTAGCAGTCTCAGTGAGAATTAAACAAGATACTCAAAATAAGTGATCTCTTGGGTGTCTGAGTAAATTACCACCTCCAGATCAGATTTTATTTATTTTCAGAACAAACTGTTTCTTTGCTGGTAAATCCTGCAGATCAGATTTTATTTATTTTCAGAACAAACTGTTTCTTTGCTGGTAAATCCTGCAGTTCTGTCATGAATCCAATGAATTTTCACTGGTAAGTGACAATCCTAGAGATGGAAGTGGCCGTGTATCCCCAGGGCAGATACCACATGGGCAAAAGCATTCCAGCATTGCCTCTTCAGCAAGCTTCAGCCCTCATGTGAAAGGACAGGATCTGCAGGTCACATGGAGATTAGTCTGTGTCCTTCAGCCCTGCCTGATAAAACTGCAAAAGAAATCCAGCTGTGATGGCACCTTCTGGCTCCAGATTTCTCAAGCACTCGGAGGCATGTCTGGGAGCAAGCTCCCTTTCAGAACCCCAAATAATACAGTACCCCTCCCATAGGAACAGGATGAGATGTGATCATTCATTCCTTTCAGACCACCTGTGATTACCAAGTATGGGGAAAAAAAAACCCTCCAACCACATAGACATGCCTGTATGAGGATACGGGAGTTAGATTTGGATTGAGAGCTAGCAGAGGCTCTCATGATAAGGCTCCATGGCACAATGTAATGTGACGCTGCACAGGTCTTAGAAGCAGCACACCTGAGTAAGCGCTACATCCCAACAGCTCTCAGACACACTGCTAATTTCCCTGTGCAGAGCACCATGCTTGAGTAGCCATTAGGGCTTGAAATACCTAAGCTAGCTTGCTTAGAGTTATTCGGGTATCTCCTTCTGGCACTGCCTGGTGCCGGGCAGACGTGCACTGCTCTGCATTCTGCTCTGCCTGGAGAAGGAGAGGAAGTTGGTTATAGGTGCAATACCCTCTTACTGGTGTCAAAAGCAACAATGCAGAAACAAGTTCTACACGTTTGCTGTCTTCTCCTTTGCTGCCTTTCATATGTCATTTGTCATCTTAGATTGTCACTTCTTTGATGTAGGGATGACAGCTTTTGTGTATGCACAGTGTCTAGCATAAAGGTGTTTACACCCTACGTGAAGCATTTTGGTGCAGCCGCAATGGCACAATGGCAATGAAAGTTGAAATACTCAGAAACCTTCTGCCGAAGAGCAGCAGCTGCAGAGGAGCATTAAGTTTTTGTTCCTCTATTTTACCAAAGATAATCTGCCCAAGCCATGAGTTCTTTACTGTGAAAACTGTACCCCAGGCCTCCAGAAGAAGGACAATTTCATGTGCTTATAGCTGTGAGACCAGCAGAGAGTCTCAGTGTAGGAGGTGGCCATGTCAGCCTTAAGTTGCTTACATAGCTAAATTTCTTGGCATCGCCAAGTCAGAATGAAAATTTTATACTCCATCTCCTTTGATTCTTCCTCTCCCCAGTTTTCCTTTGTCAGACTTGACCACACGGAGCTGTGACCACTGGTCACAGTTTCCATTGCTGCAGGTCCATGGCTGCTTGGTCTGTGTGATTGATCCTACCCTGTCTATGTGTGTCTAAACTCTTCTTTCTCCCATGGGCTGGAGCAGGGGGGGAGAGGGAGAAAAAGCCTTTAGGGGTGGCAGATGCTGGCATCAGACAGGAGAAAATCCATCCCATTCCACAAGGCAGAGAAGATGGATGAGGAGGTCTGTGTCTCCATCCATCAGCTCCAGCTGATATTCCTGCTTCTCTCAGCAATTCAAGTCTCTCCTACCTCTGAGTCCCAGGGTTTCTCCTGACTCATCCTCCTCTTTCAGACTATTTCGCAATTATCTCCATCCAGCACTCACACTGCATTCCTACTACCACCTCCCCATGCCATGCCATGCCGTGGCCAAGTCCTGGGTCCCCTCTTGCCTAGTGTTTCCTTCTGACTAGCTATGTTTTCTAGCTGCCACAGACCCTTCCAGCCCCAACCATCCCTCTGTTTCCAGCGTGCAGAGATGCTTTCCTCCACAGCTGAGTCAGCCTACTCCCAGAAACAATCCATCCCTTCAGTTTCTGCGGAAGAGCATAAATCCTCCCTGGCTCTGGTGCCTTTACACCCTTACAGTGCTCTTTCTTGCAGTCTTGCTTTGCTCCGAATGCTTTCCCCCTCACTGTTCCAAGGCCAAGCTGTGATGATGCAGCAGACAGAAAACACCTTTCTCCTGTGATCTTAGACAGCCCCTGGAACTAATTCCTGGAAAGGCATTCTTGGCCATTCTGAGTTATGCTTTCCTGTAAACACACAGACAAAGTGATGGCTGAAGAGGGGAAGAGTGGAGCGATGACTGGGGAAGAGCGGTGCAATGATTAGGCGGTCACCTGAAATTCAGGAAAATTGTCAATCCCATGCTTTTCCTGTGTGCTGTGCTGCTGTTTGTGCTGCAGTTCACTCGGCAGGGTAGACATATTTGTTTCTCTGTTGCTCCCTTTCCCAACAGCAGAACAGCTGCATTGCTCTGCTCTGCTCTGCTCTTGGCAGTTGTTTCCTTTGAGACTGTTGTGTACAGTTGCAATGGAGGTGACGCAGCTAGAGGACACTGTGCAATGTTCAGCTCCAATTAGTTTCCAACACCAAGCCTGTTCACAGCTGCTCTGTTACCCCAAACCCTTGCACTTTATGATAGACCCTGTCATCCTCCCTGGTTTCCTCCCAAACATCCTATTGAACTTTCTTGTGAATTTTCTCTTCTTTGAAAGGAAAACATGGCTCCTATTTTTTCCTTGTGTGGAGACACAAGGGGAACAGGAGAGATTTAAGCAACTCCACGACTGGAAGACTTAGGGGTCTGGCTCACTGTACAATCCCTCCCAGCCTGGAAGATATGAAGGAACCTAGCCCTGGTTATTTCTTGAGGGAGCAGCTACGTGTCTCCACTTCTGTTGTTTTACAGGTCAACTGACAATTTCTCTTTGTGCTGCATACACTGAGATGATAGGACTCCAGGCGGGCAAATTATTTGAGGAATATCTGGGACAGAGGCTTCCACACCAAACTGTAGTATCTCCCCATCCCAAAAGCACACACTGCAGGGGTGCTCTGAAGCAAGTTGGAGGAGATAGGAGCCTGGAGATAACTATTCCTGGACCTTTCCTCTCCCCCAGCTGCATTTCCACAGTGCGTTGTGAATCTCTGTCTCTCACCCAGTGGTTTTCTCTGGACACCAGCCCCTCTTGCTGTCCCTAGAATATTCTAAAGCAGCTCTTCACTCTGCCTACAATGGTCCCACTCTCTGTGGCCAAGTATGAAATCCCAAATGCAGGGAAACCATCCATCCTGCGGTCATGTCATTCAGTAAAACTTCATAGTTGTTTCAGCCTATTCCCTGTGCTTTATTTCACCTCTCAAGCACCATTCTTTAGTCTCTGAATGTTTGATTTCTCTCTCCCCCACCCACCTTCATGCGGGATGACATTCTTTTCTGCTCAAGTCCTTTCAGGTGCCACTGATCTTGAAGCTGTCCAATTACAACCACTTTTCTTGTGATGGTGACACCTTAAGAGACAGCAGCAGCTGCCTGTAAAGGGCCTCTGCCATCTGTTTCCTCTGACACTTTTTTGAGACAGCTCTAGCTATATACAGAAAAATATTTATCACAGTTCATTCACTCCCTCACTCAAAAATGAGCAAGAGAAAAATGGCTTCTTTCATGATTCTGCCATTGCCCTTCAAAAACCCATGACCCTCAGCCTAAGGAAAAGGGCAATGCTTGAATCCAAAAGGAAGCAGCAGAAATTCTTGACAACTGATCCCTTGAGACCCTGTACTCTGAAGGCAATTCTGGGGTGCATCTGCATTTGGAAATGACTCCTTATGGCTGTCTGAAAGGCAAAAGTCAGAGCCATGCCACTTCAACTCAACCACCAAGCTTTCATGCCAACCATATCTGAAAGGAGACACACATATGCACACGTACACACACACACACACACACACACACTCGCAAACACACTTAGTTGTTAATCCTTTTCCACCACCTTTCCATAGAGTTTGAATAGGATGGGATCAAGGGGATTAGTTCCTACCCAGGAAGACTAAGGGCTAGAAATGTGAAAGGAATTGAAGAAATGCCATTGGGGTGAGGGCTGTGGGAGAAAATGGCAGACATGAGACATGACGTGGAGAAAAAGGGAAGAAAAAAAGAGACAATGAATTCTGAAGGGGACCGATGGAAAGAATGAAGAAAAATTGAAACCAAGAATGAAGAAAAATTGAAACTAAGAAAAAAAAAGTATTAGGCAACATCTTCAGGAGGAAATAAAGCTCTAGGAACAGGTTCTCAGAAATTTACTGGTTACAATGGACAGGTCACGGAAAGGCTGCAGAAGTCAGCAAATAGGGTTGGATCAAAAGTGGTTCAATTGACAGTACTTGGTCTATGATACTGAATGAACATGACCATAAACCTGGGAAATATTCAGTGTTCAAGTGTGATCCATTGCACTGCAGCTACACTGGTGGTATAAACAAGACCTGAGGAAAGAGAGAAGTTCTCTGAGCCATAGCAAATTTAAGAATGAAATGTAGTTATGAAGCAGTGGGAGGAGAAAAATAAAACAGACACTAAAAAAAAATCATGTTCAGGAGGAGAATGAAAACTGAGAAATAGGCAGAGAAAAATCAGAAAGGGATAGAAAATCCAGGGGACGGAGGTGGATAGTGTTATTCTTTATTTGACAGAATGTATACTTTATACAACAAGCTAAATCAGAAATTTATAGTTGTTTGCTTCTAGCAAAAACACACATCAGAAAAAATCCTACCCATGGATAGGATGGCATTGCATTCTCAAGTTTTTGTATACTACCCTCATTTTCTGTCTTCCACAGCTAGCAGGTAAGAGTATATGCTCTGGGGGAATAGGAGGTGCAGAATAAGGTCCATATGCTTCTCTGGGGAGTTATAGATTTGATAGGAAGATAGTATAAAAACTTCAGCAGCCTGTGACACAGAAACAGAAGTGGATTTCACCTATCCTGCAGGGCTTGTTATGAAAACTCTGGTTGTATAGTTTGGAATTTTATGGGAGAGCTTTTCTGTAACACAGAGTGGATAAATGGGGCTGGGAGACAGAAAGCTGTCAGTAAATAAGAGAGAATCAATGGAAGATAGAAATGCAGAAAGAATTAAAAAAGAAAGGTGAACGCCAGGGTGTTCATGGTCACCTCCGTCATTTTACATGCTCACCGATCGAAGGTAAGGAATCCATAAAAGGATTTTTGCCCCACAGGGAGGGCAGCCAGGTTGAATTTTTCTAATGAGGATGAAAGATGATGAAAATGGAAATAGTCAAAAAAGGAACTGCTGGACTGGGTGAACAGCTGGCATAAATAAGTGCAGAATCTCATTAACTTCAGGTCTGTCGCACCCACTCACACTGGAAGTGAATTTAGCCCCTGGTTTGTTGGGTACGGCACTGGCAAAGAGGGAACACGCAGTGACCTTGGGGCCATGGCTGTTTAAAGCACGCACAGCCCTTCCTCAGCCTTATTCTTCCCTTGTCTACACAGACAGCGTAAGCAGCGTGGCTCCATCCGAGTCAGTGAGGTTGCATCAGTGCAAACGAGGGGAGGATCGGGCCGTCATCTCTTGTGCATAGAAACACTATGGTATTGTACGTCATCAGATGCCAGTTCAGTAATCATTTCCACAGATACAAAGAAAAGAGACAACCTCGTTTCTAATTTAGTAATGATAGCATCAAAGAGACCCAAAGCCTATTGCTTTCTGGGAAGCAGGGACTTCAACAATAATAATTCTTTGCACATATATAGCACCTTCATTGCTAACTACTTAGTTCATACCCTGGGGTGTGAAGAAAAAGGACTCCACTTAATTCCATATGCTCTTAATTGCTCTCTATCCCAGATCCTTCCTAGAAAAGTATGATAGAAATACCTAAACTCGCTGTTAATTTGTCAAATTAGGGCAGTCATTGACACCAGCAGAAACACAGGCCTAGTTTGCATCTTATATTGCAACTGCATAGCATAGCATCTAGAAACAAAAGAAATGCCAGACTAAGTAAATCTGAGCTCTGTTTAATCCCTGACAAATGTTTCAGGGAAGAGACAAGAACCACATGGCAGTCAGATAGGGGATAGACTGCCCTTGTGAAATGTTATCCTAGTTTTTTATGGCGACTGGCTTAATTGCTGAATTACGAAACACCCAAAATGCTGTTCACATCCATTAAGAGGACGCTTAATTTTCGTGAACTCTGTCGTAAATGCCCACTTGCTTGCTAAATGTTGTTTAAAAACTTGGCCACGGGAGCTCTGGTGGCAATGAGCTCCGCAGCCCTGATACGCATCAAATGAGAAAGCTTTAACTGGGTCTCCGGTGACTCACGTCAGGTCCTCTTGTCTGTGTGTTACAAAATGGGGAAATCAAGAGCTACTGATCTATCTTCTCTAGCCCATTCATTATTCAGCACAATCCAATCACTTTCCCTCTCATTCACCTCCTTTTCCCGGCAAACACATCTAGTCTTGCAGGCTGCCTTCACACACACACGGCCTTTCCTACTCCTCCTTGTCCCTGTCCCCCTTTCATGAACCCTCTTCTAACTTTGCATCCCACCCCCACCCCTTTGGATGGCCCTTGCTCCTGCACTTTCTGCTATTCCCCCTGCTCTACCCTTCATGCCTGGTGACTTGCTGGTGGTGGGTTTCTGTCTACAGCCATGCGCTGCACTGGGCCACTAACAGCAATATCCCTGTTTCTGGCATCCATTGAGCCGCCGCGTTTCATGTGGAGCCCTGCATGGTACGCAATCCCCCTTTTCCCATCAGCCAGCATACCCTCTGACCTGACTCACTGAGGTTCATTCAGCCTGTTATTGGGATCCACTGGGCCTGGAGACCCCAGCCCCATTCACCTCACCCCCTTAGGCGTTCATGAGAATCTCAGAGAAAATCGTCCCCCTGTAAACAGCTTGAAAAGGACGACTGCTTGCCGAGACACTTCTTCCTGACGACCGGAGATCCTTCACTGTACTGCACAACAACTGCCCCAGGGTTATGGGTACAGAGACCCTTATTTTCCATTTGGATCCTGGCCTGATGCATGTCTGAGGGTTGCCAGGGAGGGTATTTAGGGCTGCCGTGAGCTCCTTCCAGCCCAGTTGCTGGCTGCATGCAGATGAGCCAGCTCATCAGCTGAGCTGCCAGTGAGCCCTCCGGCCACGGGAGGTTGGAGGCAGCAAAGAGGAGGGATGTAGGGATGTTGGCTTGACCACAGGCAATGAGCAATGAGGGGAGCAGAAGGAGGGGCCTGGTTCTCACCCCCTCTCAGAGGTAGCCAGGCTGCCCTGGGAGCAAGAGAAGACAGCGACAGCAACTGGTGTCACACACTACTTTGAGGAGGGGGGACACTGGCCAGAGAAAGGAGGAAGGGGAGAGCCGGAGAGGGGTTGGAAAAGAGTTGCTTTAGAACCTAGAGGCAGCACAGCTCCAAAAGGCTGCAGTCTTTCAGCTGGGGGGAATGACTGTGTGTGAGATGGGGGAAAGCCAGGGGGAAAGGGTGGCAGAGAGAAAAGAGGACAGAGAGATGAGGCGGCAGGAGCAAAGGGGACGGAGGAGAGCAAGGACAAGATAAGGTAACAGAGGAAAGAGCAAGGGGGATGGGCCTCAGAGAACTTGGGGAGAAACAGGGAGAACTAATGAAGGAGAAGCTGCTTTTGAGAGAAAGCACAGAAGAGACATGAAGATGAAAGAGAAAAATAAAAAGGAAAAACAGGGGAGGGAAATGAGAACAAATTAAAATGGAGATGGATAGAATGAGTCAAAGATGGAGGGCGAGGCAAAAGCCGGGGTCATACAGGCAAGGGAAAAATAACTTTTAGGTGTGTTGTATTTGCAATACGTTCTGCGTATGCCTGACCTGTTCTGCGCTCTGTGTTTCCCCGGCCGCGTAGCTGTCGCCCTGGGATGAGGGCTGCGGAGGGAGGAGACGGAGCGAGAGCCCCGCTGCTGACCCATTCCCCCAGCAGCAGCCCCCTTCCCTCCCCGAGAGCCCCCTGCAAGGGGGAAGGTTTCGTGCCCATGAAAGGCAGCAGCACATCCCCTGACAACGAGTGCAATATGGAAGGGAGAAGCAGCACAGAATGGAGCCGCGAGGGCTCCCCCTGGGATAAACCGGGTATGCTGGATTGGGAATCTGCTCTTCAAACAGGGGCAGGGGGCAGAGCCATCTGAGAGCCTGAAATGTTCCCAGCTCCCCTCCACCTCCCCCCGCCCCCGGCAACCTTCTCTCTACTGCTTTTAAATTAAATAAGTACGGAGATTCTGCTGTCAGACCTCAGCAGTCCTCCTCCCCACAAACTCCGGCTTAGATCATACCAAACCGCAGTGAAGTGAGACGGGGGCTCGGAGGGCTGCATGGGGAGAAGGATGGGTTAAAAAGCAAACGCCGGATAGGAATAGCTCCTGGTCTCCCTGGCAAAGAGACATTTGTTCTATCTCTGTGTAATTTCTTTATACATTACTGCTGCCACACTGCACCTCCATGTCCCTCCCACTGCATTTCGCTCTCACTCTCTTCAGCAAGGCAATTTCTGGTGCATTTCAGGACAATATTAACCCATTCCTCTTTCTCTGTCAGTAGGAAGATTCACCATTTAAAAGCAATTTAAAAGTCAGTTCTAGCAACTCACTGGTGAGGAACAGCATTACCTTGTCAAATCTTACAGAGGAACTGAGCTTGCAGGTCTCAGCCCCGCAAATCCCTACCTTCTTGGTGACTTACAGTCAGGTGTGCATTTAAGCTGAGAGGAGAAGCAAACCCACCCAAGTCTGGGATCCCGAGTAATTCTCCCTCCCCATCTGCCGCTCCACTTTTTTAAACCCTTTGTCTTCCTCTTCATCCAAGGCCTATTCATCTCTGCATCCTTCTCCTCCCCGGCAGATGCAATGCCAGCAGCAATCAGCTATGTGCCGGGCCATTGCCTCCTGCTGCATCTCAGGGCTGTGCTAGGCTGCACCTGGTCCTGAACTGCGAAGACATGGACACCCTGACTTAATATGCTGATGTTTTCACTGAGTGTTCAGAAGAGCCCCTGGATTAGGATAGCAAGAGTCAGGGAAAAGGACCCCCGCAGATTTGTGGATCCTTGGAAGTAGGACGGCAGGCAGTTCCGCAGCGCAAAACTAGGGACACTGACAGAAACAAAGGGTAAAAGAAAGGAAATCGGGAAAGAGGGAAGATAAGGAAAAAAAACCACTCATAATATCGGTGTGAAAGGAAAGAGATGGACCAGGAGCAAACAGCAGTGGGAGAAAGCAGCCTGAGGAAGCGACGCAGCATCAGAATTGTCTGGCAGAAGCTTGTCCACTGCCTATGCCCTGCCTCGCTTTGCTGTCAGCTCTTCGTTTTTGCAAACACTGAAACTGCACTTCACTCTCATGCGCTGTTCAGATATAACAAGCTGGAAAGGGAACAGATCAGCTCATTAATTTTCCTTGGGAAGGGTCTCTAGGCAGGAATTATTTTCTGCACCAACATCCATTCAATTACTTGCCTTCACACCAGTCAGATCTACAGGGATGTCTAACCCCATGCGCATCACTCATGCCTGCCTGCCCTGGACTCTTCTCTCCCTCCTTCTTGGTATAAAAGCCTTGCAGACCTATCCCTTCCCTAATAATAATGACAACATGACAAAACCAATAACCTACAGATATAAAATACATTTCATTTGCTTGCTTCATAAGACCCTGATAAGGTATCGTTGCTCACTTTTTGAGATCCTGTAGGAGATCTACAGGAGTTAATGAAAGACTTAGACATGGCGTCACTCATAATAAAAAGTGGTCTTAAAGTATTCAGTGCCAAGAAGGAATTAGGCTGGAAGATCCGCAGCCATTTCGAAGTTGTAAAAGGTGCAGTATCCATGTGTGGCATGAGCTTGCAGATCTCAATCACTTGGTGTACATGTGTGTTTTGTGCCTACGCAATTAAAGGGCTGAGAAAGGCCATTTTTCTTGAAGGGCAAAGATTTCTGAATGGCCAGGGGACACATTTGGGCAACCCCAAAGACTGGGAAAGAATTATCTCAAGGAAGATTAGGAAAAAAAATCAGAAGTGTGATCTGCAGTAATGCGAACTGACACCACCTTTCTGCTTTAGCTCCACCGTGGAGCAGGGGCTCACTGTAGGACACAAGAAAGCGGGGAAAGAAATCTGATAGAGGAGGAACATACCAAATGATAGTCCTCTTTGGAGCAATACAAAGATCTGAAAATGCTGACTGAAAGTCCACTGTGGGGAACAGAATGACTGAAGAGAGGGGAACCTGAAAATTGAAAGCCCGGGGACCAAATTCTCCAAGAGGAACTTGCAATTCTGACCACAGCATATCTGTGTGTACAGCCTGAAACTGAGACCCCATGTTTGCTACTGGATATCTTGGCCAAGAAGAGAAAAGACAATTTAGCACAATATTTTGAACAGGAGGAGCCCACCATCTCTGACAGCCTACAGCGTTGACTAATGCCAGCGTTCCCCCACATCCCCAGAAACGGAGGCAACCTCGTCAGAGGCTTCCTACCAGTAACAGGAGACATTTTGGGCTCCTTCTTTGATTATTTTCTTCTCACAAAGACTCCTGCCCTCCTCCTCACTACCTCCCCTCACCCTATAGGCCTGCCCTGACACCCACCCCAAGCAGCAGAAGTATGTCTGTCCCACACCCTTTGTCAAGTGCCTTTGCCACACCGCGGGCAGGGTGTGAGCAGAGTCCAAGGGTTTTGCCCTTTTTACAACCTCCTGGGACCAAGCCCTTTCCTCCGCAAATCTGCCCACCCTCTGCATCACGGGGGAAAGGAGCCTTTGCTGCACCCTTCTCCCTCCCGCTCACCAGCAGGCAGCTTTCACCAGGGAGAGCGAGTCAACCAGGGACACCTTTCTGATTCCTTCTGCCAAGGAAGAAGATGAACCCCCCCTAAGGTCATCAGACGTGACAGTAAGAGGCCTGCCATCCAGGGGCTAGTGAGGATATTTGCCTGTGCTGTGCTGGGAGCAAGAGAGAGCCAGCCACCGGCCCATGCAGGCTGTGGGGCTGCGGGAAGCCAAGCGGAGGCATGCCGGCAGAGGCAGTGCCAGACCTGTGCTGTGCCACCCCATGAGGCAAACCCATGCCCGGGCCCTGCTCGGCGTGTGGCCATAGGGCTGGCTTTGCCTCCTACCGAGATGCTCTTGCTACCGAGCCTTTATCCAAGTTTTGGTGCAATCTATGCCCTCAGGCTAGGGGCTCAGAGCTGGGCTCAGCTCCTGCGTGGTGCATTGCACCCTCTTACCCCACTTGCCAATTCTGCCCAGCATCCAGGGGCTGGGGGAACGGGCCAACCCAACCCTCACACGGCAGGGGCGAGCGAGAGCACCCTGCCAGGGCCATGCAGCTTGCGCTCAGGCTGCCTTTCACACCCCTCGTGCAGGGCTGCAGTTTGGGCCGGCTGGAGAACATCAGCACGGAGGGCAGGGGGACTGGGCCGGCAGCACAGCGCTTGGCGGGGGCTGGGGGCACTTTGGAGCTCTTTAATTGGAAGCATCCTGGCGCTTTCCTTTGCCATGCAAGCCACTTCTCCACGATGCCTGTGGGGTCCTGTCAGATGTAAAGGAGAAGGAGCCCCGAGCTCCTCCGATCTGACAAACCTCACCCGCCCCTTCCTCCTCCCCCTCAGACCGCGTCCCTCTGGGTACGGCTCTGTGGGCAGATAGACATGATCTGAATTCACTGCCTCTCCCGGCCAGGGTCCTCATACCTCCTGTCTCCACCCCAGCCTCCCTCCACCCTCCAGCTTGGGGACACGGCTCAGGAAGAGAGTTCTTCTCCGCAGCCTCCCTTCCCCGCATGGCTTTGCATTTGGGCTTCCTTTTTTTCCCCCCCCTTCCCTCTCTCATTAATTTTTAATTAAGGAGATGTCTCCTTCCCCGGTTGTAATGGATAGCTGTGTGAAAGGCTTTTCATTTTTTATTCATATATACCTCTATATATTTATCTATTTGGAGGAAATGTGTGCGTGCGTGTGAGCGAGTGTGTTTAAAGCATCCCCCATTAATTTACTGCTATTGATTTTCTGGCGTGGAGACAGCATATAGTATTCAGCATAGAGCTCCTCTGCAGGATATGTTAAAAGGCAGCAGTTTGGGTTGACAAAGGGCACTAAATGCAGTATGCGTCAAATAGACCATCGCTCAATGAAGTCACTTAGCTATTCAAAACATGTCCAGCCATCACTCAACCGTTTGCACCAAGAACGGGGGGGAAATTCGCGCTTCTTCCCGGACACAACCATTTCGAAACAGCAGCTTTAGCTTGCTTTGGTGAGAGACATCAGGACATACATAGTTTATTCCCCCCTCCCCCCTGCCTTCCACCTCCCAGTGCCGGTCTTAGAAAATCAGTTCTGCGGTACCCGGCTCCCCGTTCTCTCCCATCGGGGAGCTCCAGGCACACCCAGCTCTGGTGGACCCCGGCTGACACAGACATTATCCCTGGATGTCCATAAACCCCCGGCAGCCCACCCTCCAGCTGGGAGCTGATTCATAAACAGGGTTTTTACAATGGGCTGTAATGTGCGCTCTTGTGCTCTCGCGCTCTCCTTCTCGCTACGTGTGTAACATAAACCACGCATTTACATCGGTTGCCCCTGTCCCTCCAGCACAGGCTGAAGACCACCTCCCCAGCCCACACGTACGCCAATAGCAGTACTGAGCAACACATATTTAAAAGCGAATCACTGGTCCCTCTTTTCTTTCGCCCTCCCTTAGGAACGTCTGATTCCAGAAGTTGGCTGCGGCGGTGTCTCTTCTGCCACCAGACATGTCACTGAGTTGCTGTTCAGTTTCACCACATCAGACTTAGGCTGATTTTTCCATTCAGGGACTTGTTTATTTTTAGCCTTTACCATAAGCCATAAAAAAAGAAAAAGCCCCAAACAAAAACCCACCCCCCAACAAGAAACAAATGGGGGAAAATTCCCAGCCCTAAACCAAACCGATCAGCCGCCAACTAGACCCCTCTGCACCCAGCCCAGTGAGATGTGGTTGCTTACAGGCATTACAAAATGCTCTGAACTCTGCTCGAGATGACCGGAATTGTTAGATTTACTGTACAAAGCATTTTGGATGTAGCAGGGTTGCTTCCCTTTCTCTCTTTTTCCCTCCTAAAGTGAACTAATAATTGCATCCAAAGTGCTTTGCAGTCACCCCCTCCCCGCATCGCCCCTCGCTCCCGGTCAAATATTCATTTGCAAAGAGAGCAATTATTTCACTCTGTGGTTACAGCCGGAGCACAGCAATAAGACAGCATTTGGCATCTCTTTCCCAGGCAATACAAACAAGCTGAAGACAGGCAGACCGCATAGTTGCTTTTTGAAAGGGTCTCTCAGCATTTTTGTAACACGCACATTATTCCGGTTGGAGCGGGGAAGTGAATTTTTGGGGAAGGTGTGTGTAGGGGGAGGGTGGGGAAGAGGAAGGGAGAAGGGAACGGAGCGGAGAATGTTTTGCCTGTCTTCCTGCCTCTGTGCCCTGAGTAACTGAGCCCACTGCTCTCAATCCGTGGTGAAAGGAATGAAGTGAGAAAATGGTGGAATGTGGAGGGATATTTTTTTTTTTTTTGGAGGGGGGGGGGGAGGGG
>VZTL01010998.1:23186-66490 GCA_013400535.1 Scopus umbretta
CCCCCAGCCCCTGGAAAGCAATCCCCCTTTCACATCCTCGTTTTACACAGAAAGATGCATGAGATGAATGGATGCAGACTGAAATCTATCACTGCTTAAGTTTCCTGTGTCAGAAACAACCCGATAGTACTGGGAACATACACAAAATTGTGCAATACTGACATCTAAGTATGTCATAATCCTCTCTCTCTTCCTCAGCAGTATCATTACACCAGGTTAATTACATTAGTCACCTCCTGGTTCTATACATGTAGCTGCTCATTAATGCAACAATCATAAAGAAAAGAAATAATCTAGTTCTTGATGCTACCGATTTTGCTTCTCTCTGATCGGATTCATTGTTCAGTGAAAAAGAGACCAGAAGAGCTGCTTTAGGTTCACTGCTGTTCTGTGCGGGGCAGCGGGGCTGAGGGAAGGGGGTGCTGGGAAGTTGAACCAGTTGGAGGGCTTCAGCAATTTCATAACTCCGTTTATCTCTCCTCCTTTCTCCCTCTCTGTGCACAGACTGGGACTGCCCTTTCAGGACAATCTCCCCCAGGACTGTTGGACATGAAGGGCTCTATAGCAAACAGCAGGGGGGGCATTGGCTGCCCTACAGACCACTGATCCTTTCCCCAATTTGGAAGGGACAGACCAGGCTGCCCTCGCAGCTGAGACAGAGGTAGGGATGTTTACCAGCAAGCATTCGTGGTGTCTGACATCAGCCATATGCAGATCACCACCAGCAGGCAGGAAAGGCCCTGGGGGAGGCAGGAGAAGGGATAAAGGGAGAGGTGATAGGAGACAGTGCAGGGTGAGACCACTGACACATTGTTGGGGAACAACCACAGTCCCTAGCCTCACCTGGGGGACTCCTGGCCTTGCCTTCTGCTGCAGGAGCTGGGGGTCTCTTTCTGCACTCACTGAGCTGCCAAAGAGCTGAGGATGGGCAAGGAGTGAGGTGGCCCCAATCCACCTTTAGCACTCTGAGTAGAGCCTGCTGCAAGAGTGAGGAGGAAGGTAGCTGTGGACAGGGGCTCTGCACTGTTGTTCTTGGTTTGAAGGAATCTGAAAGGCAGAGAGATGCAGAGAACACCCCTAAGCTGGTGGGACATTATGGCTCTACAGGGATGGCCTGTGGTGAGGAGGAGGCTCTTTGAGGATCTTAGATGGGGTAAGCTAGAGATGATCACTCAAGGACCTCTTCTTCCCTCCGGAGAAATTTCAACTGAAAGAAGGAGGGGGACTTGAAGAGGGAAGGCACAAGGGAGGGATAAGTAATTCTTGGGACTCTGAGCCATTTTCTTTTTGTGTTAGCAGTTGTGCCCCTCCAACCCCACCCCAGTATTCAAGTTTTCTTGTTCTTCAAAGGAGGGTAGAAAAGCTAGGCCAGGAGCCGAAAGACTCTGAAGAGGAAAAAACTTCAGCTGGCTATTCTGGCACTCAAATCCATCAGGCACCAACATTGCATGTGCGGACAGGAAAGGCGCTCTGGAAATCTGTGGAGCTCAGAGCTCCCCGGAAGGTGGGCTCCTTAGTTACTCTGTACCCTCAAAAAAAAAGTAGCACAGCACTTCTGATAATGCCACACAAGCAACCCGGCTGGAGCAGAAGCAAAACAGTCTCAGGCCCTTTGAAAGCCCACCTGTGCTTACACAGCAGGGTCATTCAAAGAGGAGAGGGAGAGAAGGGACTACGCTATGTGTTTTCGCTTAGGGCTCACCCGTGTAGCCCTTGTGGTTAGGTGTTTATTTTACTGCTACGAATGGTAGTGCTGCTTTGGGTCAAGGGTATGCTGGGACAGAGGTTGACTCTTGGTTGAGGAGCTTGCTTCTGTTGGTATCTGAGCGTAGTGAGACTAGTAGGGTGAGCAAGCAGTCACTGCAGAGGTTGTGGATTTGGGCTTACAGGGGACCCCAACACTGTGAGAAATTACAGATTTCGTCTATAACAACAAAAATATCACTGAAGTGTCAGGGTTACTTATCTTTACATCTAATAAATCCAACCAGTTACAGAGGATGCAGCAGCAGCTGGGCCAAAATGGAGACCCTCAAACCAATCCAGAACTGTTGCCTTTATTACATATTTCTCCAGCTTTGACAAGTTTGGCTTCAAGTGACAACAGCAACAGGAGAGGGGCATGCTCTCCCCAAAGAAACTGCCAGTGTAAGAAGGCCAGGTCTGCAGGGTGGTGAGTTCTTTAACCTCAGGCTAAGAGCAGTGAGACCTATGAGGGCTCAGCACATCTCAGGATCAGGACTAAACATGGCTTCCTGACTCACACTTCCCAATTTCCAGAAATAATTCTCTTCCTGCTACCCTACTTATATACTCTTAGACATTCACAATAATCCCTCTACAGTTCCAAATGCCACAGGAGAAGAATGGAACAAAGGCAATGCAAATGCCAGAATGTCCTGTGTGACTGCTTGTGCTGTGGCTAGATGCTGTGCTGAGATTTCATCTTTCCTACAAAGAATCATTAAAAATGATAATACAAAACAAGAATACAGAATACAAAACACTGTGGCAGATTTTTACAACGGTCGCATCTTACTGAATAGCGCAACACAGAATGACATCTATAGAAGAGTAAGGAGAGAGAAATTAATAGTCTGGAGGAAATAGAGGGATTTTAAATTACATTTTAAATTACTTGAAATGAGAAACTGATGAGACAGGGAGCCGCAGGAAGTCTGCTTCCAATGGCAAACCAAGAGTGCTGCTATTTGTGGAGAGAAGGGGCAGTGCTGTAGGAAAAAAAGGGGCACAAGAAAGATGCAGGAAGGGAGATGAAGGGCACAAAGTCAGAAGCAACTCCATGGGATGGTAATGGAACTAAATAGAGTGTTTGTGCATTGACTGCTGCAGTGGGGCTTTTCAGCACGTAGGACAAAATCAGACAGCGATAGTATATGAAAAATGGTACCTAGGAATCTTCATCTTGGGGAGGCCGGCTCAGAAGGAGCTGCTGTAATGAGATGTAAAAGAGATGGACGTTGATGCAGCTCTATTCACAGGCAGAGCAGAGGTGTTAATAGACAGATGCACCAGCAGAGGAGTTGTTAGGAAAAATTAATTGGGGTTAGGGTGATGATTATAGAACTGGAAGCCAATGGGGCAGTGGAGATAGAAGTGAGATACGATGCAGAAAGAGAATTAATATTTAAGAGGTTTCGCTGGAGAAAGTTGAGAAAAGTCACATATCTGTATGGCTAGACAAGCAGAGGGGGTGATCAGAGTGGTCATCACTGGCATCCAAAGCTGAGGGTCCCAAAGCACTTAAGACACATTATTCACATCATATCTGCATGCTGGTGGTTTTCTTAGACCAATTTACCAAACCAGCAAACTGAGGAAAGAAGGTTTGTGTTTTTGCCAAAGAATCACTGGTGGGGATGATGGAAACAGAGATAGAGATAGAGATGATAGAGATAGAGATAGAGATAGAGATAGAGAAGATAAAGATAGAGACAGGGAGATAAATACAGATGGAAAAAACCTCAGTGGTCCTCTGTTCTTATCTTCAGGTTCATACAGCATGAGGATCAACATAAAAGGCAGTTTAAACATCAAATATTCCAATACTACAGGAGATTCATCTCTAGTGTAACACTGTGCCCAGAAAAGAAGAAAAAAAGAAGGGACACATAGGGTACAGAGGTCTAGCAATTAAAATGAGTAGGTTTCCATGCAAAAGTGGTGCTGGTGCTGCCCTGAGAGTGCATTAAAAACTCCTGTGTTAGACAGGAGCGGAACTCTGGCAGGGACAAACTATGAGGTTATAAGGCTGCAATATATAACTCCCTCCATTTCTGACCTATATCCTCTTCCAGGCTAACTGTTGTGCAAACAATTTGTTTAGCCTCATAACGTTCTTACAAAGTAATGTTCACCAGTTTGCAGAGGCACTGAGGCACCGAAAAATTCAGAACATCATTGCAAAGCCTATTAAAGCAAAAATATTTGCACTGATTTTAGTGGGATCTGGGTGCTGTTGTAAGTGAGCTGGGTACCTGTGGGTACCCAAGAAATCTGTTCCAGATTGAGTCTTGAAGCTAGAACTCCTGTGCTTTCCATGCAAGACTCCCTTTTCTCACGCAACTTTTTCTTCCATTGAATGGTAACCTTTGAAATGTTTGCTACTTGAAGATAGTTGGGAGAAAAAAGTGTCAGCTCATGAGCCCTGTGGGTTGCTTTCTTCAAAAAGGGAAAGGCTTCCTTTTTTTACTTGAAAGAGATAGTGGGAAAAGACTGGGATTCCCAGGATGAATTTTCCACCATGATGAATTGCTGGGATGTGAACTGTTTTGCCTCTCTTTCCCTTTCCATGCTCTGCTGAGATTTGTGTGTACAGCAGCCTCCTAATCAATAGGAATAGAAAAAAAAAAAAATCAATGCCTGCAACCCATTAGCTCTAACAGAGGGCAGGCTGCTAACAATTCACTCTAGCTGAAATTCCAGTATTTGGTAAAGTATCCTCAGTGAGGATATATGCTTGCATATAGATACAAACTTACTGAATAAGACTAGCAGAGAAAATCAGTGATGAGAACATTCCCCATCCCACCAGCATGTCTATCCCTATGTATTTGCGTAACTATGTTGAACTAGAGACACTGTAACTGCCACCCAGATGCTGTCCCTCATACTTTTCAACTCCAGAGCACAGAGTTTTCTACATTTCACCTATAATCCCAGGCTATCTGCATGCTGGACCATCCTCTATATAAATAAATACATGTCTCTACACATCCTTACTCCTTCATAAATCATACACCATAGAAATCCAATTTGAGCCGCACTTATTAACAAGCATACAGCCATTCCTTCTCCTTTGCTGTATCCCCAGATCCTTCATGGAAATCTTTTTTCTTCCCATTCATATCCAAAACCAGACACGGAGAGCTCCCGTCGACATCCATGTACATCCAACTCTGGAAGCATATTCCAGGAAACAAAAAGTTGGTTAAAAGGTTATGGCACAGGTTTTGTAATCAGAATCTTCTCTAAAGTCAAGGCACAGGGAAAGGGTTTCCAGAATGGATCAGAGAAGCAATGAGTCTCACTGCCCATTGTGCATGAAATATGGGCACAAGCAACTGTCTTACTCCTAATAAAGCCTTTGTCCATCCATCCGCTGACTGGAACTAGAACAGATTCTCACTCCTGAGCTGCCTCTCGTGGAACGGGTGGTCTCTCCTGGTCAACTTCAGAATCCATGAGTTAAAAAACCTCATAATTTCTTGACAAACAGCTTCATGAAACTCCAGTGAGGAAACGCGCAGCAGCCGTGGTTTGGTTCTCAAAGAAGAAAAAAGAGTGTTTTCTTGTAAACATAGCAGTGATCAGAGAATTGAAAAGAATGAGGCAAGAAAGAGAAAGGCCTTGTGTTTTTTTTCTGAACTGAAGGTTTTCAGAATCTTCCTGAAAGCATCAGCACAATGATAAATGCTGAGGGAAAAGTGAGGCCTACAGTGAGGATGGTTCATGTTGACACTGAACAAAATTCTGTGATATCAGGCTTTCTTCCAGTGTGAAGGGCACAGATGGGGACAGAGAAGAGGATCCTATTCAGTATCATCATTTAAAGCCACAATCCAGCCCAAACATGAGCTTTTGCCATCTGGTCCTCAGCAGCCACAGAGGTATCACTGGGGCTTCCTGTATGGGGCAGACTTGACCTCCTAGGTCTGGTGGTTCTGACACAGGTAATCCTTCTGCAAGCCAGCTATGGGCACTTATGCCTTCTTTAGGACATCCCTAGCTCTTCTTCTGTCAGATAGTTTAGAGTATCAGGGAAGGAATATTGAACTTTTAATTTTTCTGATGCTCCATAATAAATCAGGGTTAAAAAAGACTCTTGAAGGAATATCCTAAGCAAAACAAGAGAAACGGTTAGTCTCTGGGACAGGTTATTTAGTCCCTCTAACTTTTCAGAGGGACAAAGCAAGAGAAGGACATATCCCAACACTTATTCAGGAGCTCAATGAGTAGGCAATCTTAGAAAATTCAAAATCACCAGGTCCCACTGATGTCAATAACTGGCTGCTGATTTTAATGGGAGAAGGATTTTTTTCTGTAGTCCCACATAGTCAGGAAGGCATCCTATGAGACGTACATGTGCTTTAGACACTGTTTCAGAGAAAGCCAGCTGGTATATTGTGTCCACAGGGCCATTACATGAATTCCTAGGATTTGGGTTTACATTACCATTGTAATGCTTTAGGATCCCCAATGTGTATTCCTATAGAGGAAGTAGGTTAAACACGTCAGATCAAGCCATTCAGATGCTAGACTGGAGCATTATGGTGATGCACAGAAGAGTACACCATGGATAGAAATTGCAGAGGCAATATTCTCTGCCTTGGGAATAGAGGCCTATTTTAAAAAGAAAGCAAAACACATACGTCTATTTAGGTTTCTAACTCCATGTTTAGACATTGAAGAACTGTCCTGATTTTCAGTTGTGCTGAGCAGTCAGCATCTCACATTGATTTTGCAGAGATGTAGAGGTTCCAAACACCTCTGAAAATCTGGATGTCTGTTTTGATGTCTAAATGTCATCTTAGCAGATTCACTTTGACCTCATATAACAACAAAATTCTTAATAGACATTAAATCAGAAGTCCCAAGGCCAAATGCTGGGTTCATTGAGATTTGCCACTTTCAGTAATTCACTGCAGCTATTGACCACTTATGAAAATTTCTGGGAACGGTCTGAAAGCAGGGTTTACTCATACTGTGGCAAATCATGGGAAGTGAGGAGTCTACTGCAGAGCAAAGCAATTCCCAGTAGTGCACTTGGCTCATCCAGCTCCACCAGACCAGGCTCAGGGCCTTGATGATGCCTCTCCACTGGCTGTATGGGTCTCCTTGGCAGCACAGACCCCAGCAAAAGCTGGCCAAACACTCCAGCTCATCTTCCAAGGGTGTGGGGGCACAGTTCTCCTTTGTGCTTCTCTAATTTGTTTGCTCTGTTGTTGTCGACTTTCACACAGTGAGCAAGTCCGGCAGGGGGCACGAGGAAGCGTAGCTCAGCCATACTCCCCTCTCTGTATCAGGGACACAGGACTATGCACAGGAGAAGGCAGCTTAGAGGCAGGAAAAGGGAATCTCAGGCTCGTTATTTCCTGGGTTAAGGGGGTGGTTGGGAGATGAGCAGTCCTCTGTGTAGAGCTGGTCCTCCTCCGATGCTCACCACTACTGCATTCTATGACAGGACACTTTTCCAGGTTGCTTGCATCTTTTAGATAAAACTATTCAGTTGCCATCTTTCCAGTAGCCAGTCTGAAGCGACAATCCACTTCTCTGTTTCACAGACCATTGGGACTCTTCTCTGCAACTGACCTATATTAGCTATAAGCTTCATTCGTTCTGGCCTGCGCTCCTCTCTCTTCTCCCACATGGAGCACATGCACTGCTCCTCCCCCTCAAACAAACACCTTTACACATCCAAGGACATTGTAAAAATAAAATGATCACAACCTGGCCCTCCGGGAACCTCGGTTTTACAGTTTGTCCCGCTCTGATGCCAGCAGAATTCACAACCCAGTTCAAGAGAGACAGACAGTGAGTGAGAGAAAGCAGGCAGACAGGCACAGACAGAAGGAGACGGAGGAATCTGGGAGAGATAAAAAGGAGCAGAAGAAAAGGAACAGGGCAACCAGAAGGAATAAGCTGCAGCAATAAGGGAAGGCATGTAAACTAGGAGTCTAGAACACAACAGGGAAAGGGGGATGGAGTTACAGGGAAGAGTAAAAATGTAAAATGATAGAAAGTTGAAGGAAGAGATAAAGAAGGAGATTAAAAAAGACAGAGGAAAGGACAGAAGAGAAAAGAAATGGTCAAAGCGAAGGGAGGTCAAGTCAGGCAGCAAAGCAAGGTGCTGTCTCTGGCATGAGGCGGAAGAATTAAGAAGGTGCCTGTGAATTTGGGCACTGCTTTTTCACATCTCCTTTTCCACTGAGAGCCCACTGCAAGGAAAAAGGCAAGAGGAGGGGGAAGAAAAGGATAAATAAATGCCTGCGCTGCCATCTTAAACAGCTCCTAGCAGTCAAGCAGGTACACTGGAAACAGGCAGTCCACAGGTTGCAAATGCTCAGGTACACACACATTGCAGTTCAGCAGGCAGGCAACAGTCTGCACTAGCACAGTGGCATTTACACTCCCAGGTCCACTGGGTCTCTCTGTGAACTGACGGTGAGCCCTGCATGCACGAAAATGCTTCTCTTTACTACTGGGGAATTGTGCTCTGATCTCTGTCCTGCATCCTCTCTTAGATCCCAATAAGAAAACCTCAGCCCCAAACACGAGTGCTGTTAGTCTCCCTTCTTCTCAAATGAATTCCCTTCCTCCCCCCAGCCTGATCCCAGTTCTTGTTTGCACTCAGAGGGCTGCCTTGCCTTCCCATGCCTCTCTTTTCCTCATGGTTCATCTCCAGCCTTGCTCTTTTGTTCCTCTGCTTTATCTCTCTCGTCTTTCCTTATGGCTCTTCTTCCTCACTGTCATTCATTCAGCTCCCCCTTACACAGGCCTATATAAACACCCCACCGACGTGCACACGCTCTTTATCTCCATCTCTGTAGTTATCCACTTACCTATTACTATAGTACCTAGTTGACACACGTCTCTGGGAGAGACAGTCCATCTATCTCCACACCACACACCTGCCAAATCTGCCTGTCTTTCCTTCCTTCACAGCTTTTCCACTGCTGTCCCCCAGCCAGTACATTTCTTTGTCTCCCCCCTGCCCAGTTCTTCTGTCTTTCCCGCTCAACAATCCATTCCTCTTTCCTTCTCCCCCACTCTGCCCATCTGTCTGTCCCTCCTTCCCACAGTTCTCTCCAGCTAATACACATGTACCCCGGTCCGTCTCTCCCTCTCTCTCTCTCCCCCTTTCTTCCCCCCTCCCTTCACACATTTCATCTCTTTGTGTTTCCTACACACCCAGGCCCACGCTTGCTCTCTCCCATACTGAGAGGAGGCGGCAGCAAAGAATTTGCTGCTGACCGCTGCATTGCTAGGAGGCAAACACATGGCCGGCCTTGTGCAGGCCAGTTTCTGCCTGAGTGCCCCAAGTCACATATCCCCAGCATCATCTCCAGCACTGGGAAAACAGATGGTGTAATAAATGAGCGCAGTCTGATAAAAGGAGGAAAGGGTGCCTGCCTCAGATGCCCCTCACCCGCCCAGAGACACACATCCAACATGGGCACAGCTCTCTCACTCCTATACCAGTCCAGTTCCGTGCCAGATCTAGCCAGCTGAACAAGGCACAAGCTCTGCCCTAGTACCAGATGGAGAGGACAGGGGTAGGAGAGAGTGGTCGTGGATAGAAAGACCAGCGTTTTTTTCCTGACAGCAGCTTAAAACCCCAGAAAGAAAAGTATCTGGGGGGACCTAAGGGGTCTTAAGGTAATGGGGAGGGCTGTTAGCATGGGAAGTGTAGAACTGTGGGGATGTACTGCACAAGACCTCCATGACTGCACAAGACCTCCATGTGCAGGGACAGTTGGAAGGAAAAAGGCAAGAGGCAAGGACAGCATAGAGGAATCAGATATCAAAATGGTTGTGGACCGAGATGGCATCCAGGGATCACTTCTGTCTTGGTGAAGAGAGAAAGCCACCCTACCGGCAGTCTCAGCTAGGAAGGCTATCAAGAGCAATGCCTTACTCCACTTAAGGGAAATATCTCCAGGTCTCAATAGGCACAGAAACTAGAGGACAGAGTCTGCATTACTCCGCTTTTGCTCATACCAGAACTGTCCTCCTGCCCTTACCCAGTTTTATGACATTGCCCAAGAATGCTCCTTTGCCTCCTCCTCTGCCTCCCCAGATATCTGAATCCAGGGACTTGCAGCACCCTTTCCTCTGCATTTCCCTCGGTTACAAGAAACTCACACTTGTTACCCATTCCCAAACCCCTCAGCGTTCCTTCCCCATCTAACATTTTCACATTCATTGCAGCCTGATCTCTCTCTGTTGACAATAGCACTGAAAAGCATTACCTTAACCTTGTAAGATGTCTTTCCTAGATACTCTGTGTTCTGCTGTCCTTACAAGCTGATTTTATGCCTGATGCTTCAACTGCAACCTGAATTTCAAAACTCCCAGTTTCACAGTCCCCAAGCTGAAGCCACCCAACATCACAGAAACAAAGTCCCAGAAATAGCACACAATGGCCACGCACAACTGTTAGACTAAGAGAAAGTGACGCTTCACAGGAATCAAAATAAATTAGCAAAAGCAGCAGAGGGAAACCAACACAGAAAAGAGATTCCTCCCATACAGAGCTGAAGGCCTTTTTTATTGTAGGCAATTTTATTCACGAACAGAGTGATTTCTATCTGCTTTACATTGACCTCACACACATTGCATTTTTCTATTTTTTCAGGTTAAAGATTGATATTCTGGGGAGGTATGAACTGATCGTGAAGTTCTTGTTGTGAGATGTCAACGCTTAAGTTGTAGTGGGCACTTCTGCTTGGTCAGGTGAGGTACAGGTTCTCTTTCCATTCCCTGAATGGATGAACAGAATGTATTCAGGATGCTGCGGCACAATTAGGCATAAGTTTCTGTGTTGTTCCTCCCCCCTCCCAAAAAACCCCAGGTTTAAGCAAATAGATCACCCCATTTTCTGGCAAAAGAAAATAGAGATAGCGCTGGAACTAATTTGTGTTTTAAATGATACAAAGATGTGTGGGTAACAATTGTAGGCGTCTTATTTCCCTCCACTCAGAAATCCCCTTGGAAGAACTGTACTCAATCTGAATTTCCAACACCTCTTCACACTCTTCCACCCCGAGAGTCTGATAGTGTCCTTAGTTTACCTACTACATTTTTTCTCATCTCACCTGGATATGCTGTCTCCAGCCACTGCTCCTCACAGCATCACAGCTTGCTGTTCTTATCTCCCCAGGCTACTCCTAGGCTTATCATTCTGGATTCTCGCTATCGCCCTACCAAATCCCAGCGTCAACCCTGTCATGCAGACTTTAACTCATCCTGCCTTGTTCTAATGCAGGCCCTACATCTTGAACCTAAACTGAGGGCTACCACTGACCGTACTCATCATGGCTCTGAATTCCCCAAACTGACCTTGGCCCTGAGATCTTGGCCCTGAAAATCTCTGTTCAGTTATTTATTCTTACCACCTGCAGCGTCACCCAGGTCTACCCTGTATCCTCATTTTCCCTCAATGGCTCATGCAAAAATTACTTTTCCTCCCACTTTATTTCCATACATCATTCTACAAGCCAGGAAAAGCCTTAGGTCTTCCCACCCCTAATTCCCATCCTCCCACTCTACCTCAGCAAATCCTTTGGGCTCTTCATGAAGGGATATAGACCCCACTCTTTCCTACATATTCCTATTCCGCTACTGCTCCTGCATTTCCCCTGTTCAGGACACAACAGCTGATCATTTCTGCCTTTATACCTTTCTGCTCACAGTCCCTAAACTTGAAGCCCTCATATTGTGTATTTTTCCAGTACTTGTGCAAAAAGATTACAGGCTCTGCAGTTCTCCAATTGATGCATATCTGGCTGGAGGGAAGCTCATCAAACTGACCCCATTCCTGACCCCAGCTTGACATGTAGGGTCTGTCACATTTCCCTTTTAAACATTGCCAGATTTGGATTTGATCTCAGAGACCAGGAGAGAGAGCAATTCCAGGCTTCTCTTGACAAACAGCTCTAGGGGAGGAAATATGTGAATCTGTGACAGAAGAATGAGAGAAAGACCCCCAAGGAGGAAAAAAAACCCCACCAAAACTCCAAGTCAGAATGAGAAGAGCCAGTGTCTGTGAAAGTTACACTGCAGCAAGCTCTTAAGAGCCAAGATGAGGCTGCCAGGACTCAGCTGGGGGTCTCTTGCCAGAAAATTACACTCTAGACTGAGCAGCATCCCCATCTCTGAGGTGTCTTTGACAGGGAGTCACAACACCTAAAGAGCCCTGAAAAGACTAGAGATTTGAGCAGCTCTCTTCTTTCTTCCTCCCCCAAGCATTGTTGTTCCGGGTCAACAGAGCTAAGGGCAACTGGCACAGAAGACGTTGTTCCCAAGGCAAGATGACAGCAGGAGGAGGAAATAGGATGTGAGAAGCAGAGATGATGTGCCCTTAGGCTAAGAGAGATGTTGCGAGGACCAACATGGCCCTTGAAGAACTCCTGCTTGGACTCCACCTCTGCTGCAGAAGGTCCTAGAAGTCTCTTAGGCCCAGCTTCCAGGGACTGCCATCTGCAAGATAGAAAAATTACTTGCTAAGAACAAGCAGAGGTGGATATTCTCCATCAAGAGGTGGATATGAGATAGGAAAAGAAGGACTAAGAATGCATGGGGAGAGAGGGATCCCATCACGGATGGTATCAAGAATAGGAATGTCTTCCTGCTACTAGCAGATAATCTGCCATCCCACTGCTGGCTTTATACAGGCAGATGAGACAACAACTGCAAGCAGTTGCCACCTGATCATCATAGATACAGTAATTATTAAAAGCAGAGCACAGTCTTGAGCAGGGTATGGACCCCCATGGATCTGTGTAAACACCAGCAGAAAGCAGTTGCTGCCTACAGAACAGAAATGCAGCGTTTTCCCTGCTGTCAGCACCTGCGTCAGGCTCCTGGTTTCTCTTGAGATACAGCTCTTAATTGGGATAGATTGTACGTTTTCTGCTGTAGCCCAGCCCAGCTCCCAGTTTAATTGCTAGTTTATGACTTAGCCTGTTTTGTGCTTTCCACGCTACTTTCCCCACTTAATCTAATAGAATTATAGAAAGTATTGCTGGGAGGACCTCGGGAGGCCACACAGTTTATCCTTCTGCCCCAAGGCAGTATTTCATTTTCAACAACATCATGTGTCTTTTGCTATCAGGTCAGATCGGTTCAAGATGTATAGTGGGTAAAGAAATGAAGCTTACCCAGGGGAGTCAATTGGCATAAAAGACTAAATCCAGCCCTTTAAGTCACTGAAGTTATATCGGAAATAACCCTGGTCCAAATGGTGTCATTTATCAGATCAGTTTTTGGAAAGATGTCCTTTCTTAAGTTTTAAGTCTCTAAAACGAACAAATCTCTAGATGAAACCGTTCTGACAGCCCCATTTCAGTATATTTAATGCTTTATTATGAACACCAGTGACCACTCCATTGTTAAGATTGAACAGATCTTATCACAGTATGATCAGCTTTGAAACTCCTATTAACTCCCACAATAAAACCTGATCTTTCTGGAATTTTACTTCCTGCATTTCACTCCACGGTAGAATATGTTTGGCAAGACAAAACAAAACCATTAAAGCATCTTTAATATGACAACTTTACACAAACGAATTTCCAGTAAAATTTCAGAATGTCAGTCAGCTTCTTAAGGCTCTTTCTTCCAAGACAATTTGACTAAAAATTCCACTTTTGTTTTCTTTTGTCTATTAATCTCTCTCTAAGAAGAAATGTCTTGCAGCCTTGCGAATAGATAATGCAGAAATTAGAAGGATAAAAAAAAAAATCAGCTGGTGATGTATCAAGCTAAGTAAAGCAGGGCACAAGTATAACAGGGATTCTGCACAGCACAACTGAGGACCAAAGGAAAGGTAAGAAGGAGGGACTGCAAGGAGGAAAGAATGTTTTTTTGTTTAATCAAACAAGCTTCTGGTTGAGCTGGGTCTCTTCTGGGTTGTAAACGTCCATGCTGAGCATCTGCAGCACAGCACAGTTGGACAAAGTAGGGGAGCTGTAAGAAGACAAGTTTCCTGGTCAGCCGACAGGCTTTCTGCCTTCCTCCCACTGTTCTCCACGGTGCCTATAATTCAGAGCGATGCTAATGCTGTAAGCAGCAAGCATGCGTCCTCACTCTACAGATGTGACCGCAACAGCTACTGAACACAGTAACTTAATCATGGCTTCAGACTCTTACTCCCCCTGCTCATCCAGCTCGCCTACTCACTACCCTAAACTCCTTCACACAGACACAGACCTATTTTCCAGAGCCTTCCCGTATCTGGCTCCCATGTTCTCTACCCACTCTTCACCACTAGCCTCTACAACCAAGGTCACAAATAAGCTAGGAAAATAGCAACAAGCATCACCTGCATCATGCTGGTATTATATAGCACATTAGCCAGGAAGGACAAAATATTATGCTTTTAAAATGCGTTCAGAAGGACTGAGATAGTTATTGTCAAACATGCCATTTTGAAGGACATTAAATTGTGTCTACATTAGTGCTTGAAATAGTCCTGTAAGAAGCAAGTTGGGCAACATGCTTTAGATACAACCTCTTTTCTAATTCTAGTCATGGCCTGTGGAAAGAGGGAAAGGGGCAGTGGGTGAATCCCTACTGCTAGCTAATTAGATCATACATTTCCTCTCTCAGGCAATATATCTTTCCCTGCATGGGATGCATTTTTCTTCACTAACCTCTCAAAAGCAGCTTCCCTATAAATCACAAATCACCACTGCAAGCATTCCCTTAATGAGATCCTCCAGCTTTTGCATTCATTTAATAAAACAGCATTCACCAATCTTCATCTTACTGGTGCATTTAGACTGTTTATTTCAAGTTATGGGGTCCTTCTGGTGCAGAGAGATTGAACTCCCTGGTTAAAGATTGCATTGGATTCACTTTATCACCCATTCCCAAGGTGTTCATCCCCCCTATATAACACGTCACAGGTGGCATACACACCTGGCATGCTATTTTCAATATGAAAAAATATCTGTCTTGTGTTGTAATCACATCATCAATAGAACCAGGGGGAAATGAGCTACCAAATCAAAACAAACCTTCTTTAGTTCTTTAACTAGATCAGCACAGCATCCAAAATAACTTCTATTCTTAATAGTCAGAGGTACTAGCACCTGCAGGCAAGACTCTGCTCAGCCCATGTAAATCAACAGACAACCCCCCAGAATTAACAAGACAACCCATGTACAATAAAAATGCCAGTAATGCTAATGCAGTTCAAAAAAGAGTGAGTCTTCTAGTTATCCTAAGCCCATGGAGGAGTCCTTCCTTCTTTGGAGGAAGCAAGAGCTGGTTCTGACATTTTTCGAGGTGGCTTCTAGCAAAGGAACCTATTAATTTCCTTTTCTTGTGGACTGAGCTCCTACTTCACCTCTTTAGTTGGTATTCATGCTCCCTAGCTAATTCCCAGCATCAAGACATTGTTGCTAGTGAAATGAGCCCAGCTGCTTCTCCAGATTCTTGAAGTGTTTCATAAACTCAGCTACAACATCTGCAGCCATATTTCTTATGTTGAATCCAATGTACTTTTCCTAGCATTGGGCATAGAAATGGCTACAAAATGCACATATAAAAGTCTTGAAACACAGATTCCTGAAAAGCCTGCGTGAAAAAATCTCTTGGTGCTTAATCTCTACAAAAATCAGATGTTAGCTTCCCTTGCCCAAGGGAGGCTAACATAATTTGGGAGAAGAGAAAGGTTGGAATTTTGAACTCCTCGGTATTAGGCTCAGTTACAAGGCAGTACCTTACCACAGATGCTTTCACATACTACGTTAGCAAATAGACTCTCACACATGCAACATCAGTACTCCACACAAAAAAGCAGTTCTCTCTAGGCTTTTACCCTTTCTGATATGAAACTTCCAGCTAGACATGGCTGAGACACAGTAACTTAGCCAGGTTGTCTTTCATTTCCCGAGTCCTGTTTCTGCTAGCGACAACAGAATTGTGGTCTTTATTCTGAAAGTCAAGGACAAGCAGGGAAAGTTTAACAACAAAGAGGATTCTGATTCCAGTAAGGGATTGAGAACTCAACATAATGAGAACATGGTATTGCCAAGTTCAGCTGACAAAAAGAAAAATGACACAAAAACACATAAGGTGACAAATGCATGAAGAAGGAAAGATAAGTTGTTTAAAATTTTGGTCTCGTCCCTAGAATAAAAGAGCTGTTCCTGCTATCTGACCCCATTTTGCAGATAAGCCAATTTGGATGTGCCTGCAGGAAGTGCTGCTTGCTTCAAGAGAGGTAGCTTCTTGAAAAATCTTGTGACCCGGGACCAGCAGAGGGCACTGCGTTACCAAGTGACAGCGGTACAGATGCAAGACGGTTCCTACCAGGCAGTGAAAGCGAGCCGTGATGAAGAAACGAACCAGATTCTAGAAGTCAGAAACACGTATTAGTCATCAGCATATCGGTCCTACAACTGATTAGGGTAACACTGTTAAAAACAGGCCTCAAACTCTGAGCAGTCCTAGAAACACACCTAAATCCAGCTCGGTCCCCACACATCTCAGTCTCCATGTGTTGATTTTAGGGCATAGGCCCCCTACTGAAAACGTTTCTCAAATAGATCCTGCCCTGCAACATATGTATCAAGGCTGGGTTGCTTAAGTTGAAAAACATCCTGTCAGCTTCCTCTCTCCTTCTCCAAACCTCTATATCCTTGCTTGTAGCAGCAGGAAGTCTGTTCAGACAAGAAACAAGACAATATCAAAGCAAAGAGCTGGCAATTTCCATTCTGCCCTCCCCTTTTATTCCCCGCCTCCTCCAACCTAGCAGACTTTCAGTGAGCAGAGAACCAAGTTAGAGGACATGAAAGGAATGCTGAGGTAGCAACTTCAGAAGAGCGTCTTTCCACTTGCTTATTTCTAGTTTATTTTGAATTACCAGAAGATGACCATGAAGAAGCAAATAGGTCATTTTTTTTCTTCTCTCTGTATTCCATCCTGCAGGATTCCGGGCACTAGAAGAAGCTTAGAGGATAAGTAAGTCATCCCAGTCACGGCCCTCAGGCTAGTGAGTGAAAAGTTTCCACTTTCTCTTCGTACAGTTGGTGGAATGACTTTGCCAGGATGTGGAAAGGGGCCTCAAAATTTTTCATCTCCTTCTGTAAAGAAATAAGAAAGTTGTGAATGACAGATGGAATAAGCATTTGACTATTTCTGCTCTAACTGCTTCACAAAAGACAGAGGGTGAGTTAGACAACAAACAAGTGGAAGATCCCCCCCAATTATCCTTCTTTACCTGAAAGAGAAGATAACTTTACAAACACCCACTTCCACAGATGGTGAAAGGAGTAGATACTCACTACTGACATCTCACAGTATTCCAGGCCATGTTTCTCAGCCCACTCCTGTGCTTGTTTCTGCTCCACAACTCGACGACCAACCAGGTCTGTTTTATTCCCCACTAAGACACCTACGGAAAAAAAACGTGAAACTAAGGAAAAACAACAACCCAGAAATGCTGACTTGTTAGCAATAAGTGCTGGAACATTTGTAGAAGTAGCTGAAAAAGTTGGAGGCGTGGAGAACAGTCTACAACTACCTAGAAAAGATTCCACAAAGGAAACATATTCATGCCTTATCTGCTTTGTGGTAAAAGCAAATCAGTTGGAGGAAGCCATGCTGGCCCCTGGCTTAAAATAAATGCTCCATGCCGCAACTCAATGGGAGCAACTGCTGTCATACAAGAGGGGAGCAGATAACAAGGATCTCACCCATTTCTTACCTGGGATGTGCACTCCAACTGCTTGAGCCCTCAGCTTCTCCAACCACTTGGCACAGTTGTTGAAAGATTGCTCATTAGTGACGTCATACACAAGGCACAGGACGTTGGGTTGCTCCCACTGCACAGCAAGAAAGGAACATTGTCAGCTCTATTGAAACTGATGCGGTCAACAGCCAGCCTGTAAACACGGCAAACACAGATGCTAAGACAAAAATAAAAAGCCTAACATACAGGAATCCTAAGCCCTGGCTGAGGTTTCACATTTCAGTTGAGCTGACTAAATGGACAGCTGGCACTCGGAGAGGTGGTCTTGCTCTCCTTCCCCATTCCTGTCCGCACCGTCCTGCTCCTTTACTTGTTTCGGCTCTGGCACTCATCTGATCTCTGGGGAAGCTGATTCTTCATGCTGAATCAGCGCAAAATTAATCCTAGAGAAAAAAGTAGAAAGGTTTTCTTCCAATTTGAGAAGCTGAGCCAGCTTCTAGAGGGGTCCCTTGCAAACCAGACCTAGCGCAAGGGCAAAAGTGGAATTGCCTCTTGTAGAGCAATGAACCATTAGATTGACTTAGCCATCTTATGAAACCTCACATCAGTTAATTGATCGTACATCTCAAAGCGAGATAATGCAATGGAGAACTGTACAGGTAAGAACATAAACACGTGAAGGAAAAAATCGAGGGCAGTGTTATGCTCAAAGACAAGAATGAGTCCTGTTGGATCAAACACGTCACTATAACACAAAAAAAAACCCCACTGTTGGAGTGGCAGCAAAATAGATGTTTTTCTAAGAAATAAAAATAACTTTAACCAACAGCACACAGCAATTCTCAGTTAAACATCCCTATTTCTTTTGTAAGAAAACTGAACAACTATCTGCCTTCCTTCCTCTGGAAAGTATTTCTTCTAAAACTTTTACAAGTTTTAGAGAGGTAGAACAGGATGCATTGGCAACTGAGGTAATTGCTCCCATTTACACTAAAGATAAAGTTTGCTACATCTGCCAGACTGGGGAGTTCAGATCTTCAAAGCAAAAGCACTTCTTTGGAAGAAGAGGACTGTTACATAAGACTTACCAGTTTCTCCAGCATTTCAGAAAATAGATCTTTTCCTGCAGAGTCAAAAATGAAGAATTCCTGAAAGCGGAAGAAGAAAGAAGGCTCTTGCCAGGAAAAATGCCGTAGGGAAAGGGTTTGAAAGTAAATACTGGAACTTGTAACTCCTGCATTTTTTTCAGTACAGAAGTGTTGTGTCTCTAAGGGACAAGTTCCCCACACTGAGAATACTCCAGTTCAGACAGTATGAGAAGAGAAATAGTTATTTTTCCTGTATAACCAATAAAAGGGTTACCTCCAAGGCCCCAGGTCTGGTTTCCGTCCCTACCGGAAACAGAATATGTGGAGCGGGACAGTAACCTGCACTATTTATACAAAATTATACACGTGGTCCACATTCCACTTGTGGGAGTATAGGGCATTAAGGAAAAATAACAGATGAGTTCCTTCTTCTATAGTTCTAAGAAACATGATTAGTTCATGTTCATGCCCTAAAGGACAGAACAGAATCCTAACAAAGCTGGCAACAGCTTTGGTTTAAGATGTCATGTTGGCTACCAGTATGTAAAACTTACATTTTTAAGATTAAACTAACCCTGGAGTATCAGCAATTGTACATTATCAGCCTCATTTCCTTAATGCAACTAAATGGCCTTATGGACATGCAGAGCAATCATCCACCAGAATGAGACTGAAGTGAGGTCTGAGCTCTGAATGTCTCTTTCTGACCCAACTTATGCCACAGAAAAACTCACCACACTATCACTTGTCTCTGGAACTGATACAGACTTCACCAACAGTTCTATGCCCGTTGTCTGTCAAGAAAAAAAATCAGGAAAACAAGGATCAGAAGAGTTTTTAAGAGCCTGTCCGACTGCACACCGACTATGCACTGGATTCAGGCAACTCTTGTGAATCATTACAATCCCATCAAATACAGACTGGTGGGAACTCTTCATAGCTTTGGTAATATACTCCCAACTACATGTCAAAGCCATGTAGATTTGCTCTGATGGGGAAAAAAAGGAGAAGAACCAACATCCAGAGATTTGCTTAAATACAACTAAGGGTACTAACTGACATCTGCAGGGCTACATTCACTATCACATTGCTGCTCTACAGCACGCCTTAGAACGTTTTGCACCAACCATGTGATTGGCTAACATATGGGACTGAGGTTATTTGTGCCTCTTCCACCTTTTATCTCATTCTGCTTTGTAGCTTGTTTGTTTGTTCTATTTCTATCCTTAACTTCTGGTTTCCAACTTTATTTCAATGAATAAACATATTTTAGTTTTTTTTCTCCACACTCATATTTTCCTTTTTTTACTTTACTTATATTTACTTTTATTTTTATCCTGCTTCTGATTAGTCATCACCATTGATTCTCACACTGAAAGACTGCAAACTGTATCCTCTTCATCTGGGAACAGTTTCTGTAGATTATAATTATCTTGGGGCTATGCAGCACATCTTCATGTTTGCATAGTGATAAGCACACTGTCCACACACACACACATTTAATAGTTGGAATTAAAAGCTTTCTCCTTCAGCAATGCTTTTTCATAGAGCACTCCCTAAAGGGGGAAGCTCTCTAACACCACAAAAGCTTGTGAAAACACTGCTTCAGCGAGAAAATTATAAAATTAACTAAATTACTCTGCATTAAGTTTCAAAACCAGCACCCACATAAAGTAAAGACTTACAGAACAGTAAATGGTTTATCTTCAGAATCTAGGGTGTAAGAGAAAGAAAACCCTGTAAGACCTCACCTTGAATGCCTCAACTTAAAATCTTATTATTTATTTTGTTCTAGGCCTTCTTAGTTTTCTCATGCAACTTAGCAAAATTTTGAATAGCTGTTTAACCCTGTTGTATGCTTACCAGTGTGTAGTTCTTCTGAAAATGAGCTCCATCGTTGCGGAACATCTGGGCTAAGGCACTCTTCCCCACAGCTGGATCACCTGCAAAAATGAAAACATAAAAGATTTTTGCTTCTTCTGATAGATGAAGCATCTTATTTTCCCCCAGTTCTGTTAATATCACATGCCATAAGAGCTTGGATGCTGTAACTCTGAATACAGGCAAGATAACTGTCACAAGAAACACAAAACAATCTAAAAGGTAATACTCACGTGAGGAAATTACTATTGCCATTATGCATACTGATATCAGATTTCTGCTCTACGAACGACAGTAAAGGGCCCCCAGATCATGGCGGAACTGCTGTTTATTCTAAAATTCATGCCTTTACCTAAGAATTAAAATTTCCCAAATATCTTGTCATGTAGAGAAAAACACAGGGAGACTGGGCTGCACAGGAGGCTATTTCCTCTCCTTAGATTACCCCTTTCCCCAGAGTCAAATCCTTGTTACATACTGAGTTTAGGGAAGAGACAGGTCATTTATGTAGTACAAAGCTGCTTAAGCTGGTAACATTCCTCGATGAACTCTTCTTGCTGACCCTGCTAAGAGAGCAACTCTTGCTGACTCAATGCTGCTGGTGGCTCATTAATTGCATCCTGGGCATAACAGAAGCAAATGTCACTTGGCTAGGGAGAAGGAGCCTGCTGATTCATCCCTATATGGAAAGAAAACTAATGGGCTTTAGTTTTTGCTCTTCCAGAGCCAAGTCTTTCTGGTATGGCTTGCACAACACTTCGGGCAAACCTGGCAGTTGCCTGCTTTGGCAAACCTGTTACAAAACTCCATAAGATCCAAAGCAATGGCAGAGAACTGCAAAATTCACATACGCCCATACCACTCCACAAAAAATATTATAATCCTTGCAAAACAAAGACTTAATGTTCCCAGAGGGCTTATCCTCACTTCACATACTGTCTCAGTAGCCTGGATAGTTCAAAGGACAGGAACCAGGAATGAAATACCTCAGTGGTTCTAGCTTTACCCTTAAAGGAACACTCATGGCAGCCAAGCCTGGAATATAAGTCTTTTATGTTATGATGTTAATAAATAAATCCAGAAAGGGGCATATTTTGACCTTATTACAGCTTCCTAAGTGGTGTTTTGAAGGAAGTTGGTAAAGCTATCTGCTCACATAATATTATAAAGGAGGAAGGGCGTTTTGGATAGTGACAACTGCTCCTAGATGCATTAACCAAAGGTAGTTCGTTTAAACATTTTTAGCATGCTTGCTTACTTTGAGCTGAGTTGGGCTCATAATATTTAGACAGGAAAATCTGGTAAGTCAGCTTGTTTGTTCCCTGATCAGTTCAAGCTGGTGCTGAAGACAACACTCTGTTCTGAGTGGAAGCTATTCTGTATTTCAATAGACAATTAGATCTGTCTTTGTAAAATGAGATAGAGAAGCATACATTGCTCCAAACTGTGCAGGCATCATCCAGTGCAAATTCTTAACTAATGTGTCGCCTTTCTTCCATTTGACAGCCCCAGTTGTTCTTTCCCTCTTCTTATTCTTTGCCATCCTCTTAGCTGATTACATCACTACACTTTCTCAAAATAAGTTTCCTTGCTCTTTTCATTTAGTTTGGTCTCCTCTGCCAGTACTGCATCCACAGTATTTATTCCGTCCACATTTCTGTTTTTCTGCCAGAATCTGTAGTGTCTCTAAAACGCCTGCTACTGCCAACTGTCTTTCTACAATGAAAACCTTTTCCTAGTGTCTGCATAGTAAGCTCAAACAACAATATATTTTACTGTGTGTCTGTAAATTACCCTTGAGATAACACAGGAATTGCTTTCTATTGTAAAGTTAATAGTCTCTCTTTTGCTAATAAAAGCCCTTTTTCCTTGTTGTTCTCTTTGACCTTGGTGCAGCTCCCAATACTGCGAGCCACTCTATTCTTCACAACCATTTCCTTAGGTACACAAGAGTTCCCTGTTCCGCCTCTGATGTTTTTGCTCCTACCTATGTAATTGCATTTTCTTGTTCCCTTTAGGTTGTTGTGGTCACTCATCTCTTATGTCTCTTTCACTATATTGGTCTCTTCTGAAAGAGAGAAGTTATTTTGCCTGGTCTGATTCATTAATTTACTATTTTTAATAATACATGGATATTACTGCAGCACTTAGGAGCACTACAAGACCTTCCTGTTGTCTGTGTTGTGAACAGAATCGAAAAGGCAGCTCCAGTCCCAATTAGGATTAAGCACATAACTGGGTCATCCAAAGAAAACATACATGAATTTAAAACTGTCACAGGATTGGCCTTTGATAACACTAAACAACAAAACTTGAAAGATTTAAGCAAAGTCCACGTATTGGGACCCGAAAACTTCCAAATTGGAAAGGATGTGTAAGTTTCAAATCCAGAAGACAGACAAGATACTCATGCTGTCCACCGTAACTATCAACAGAGGCATGAAGGAGATTCATTCTTTTGCAAAGATCACACTTTTGTGCAAGTTGATGGTTAGCTGCTTCTGATGATAAAAAAAGGCAAACGTTTTATTCTGGATGAAAAAAAAAAAAAACAGGGTTGGAGCAAAGAGTTAAACCCGGGAGCTGTCTGCACACAAAGGTTTTATGGATTTGTGCTTCTGGCTGAGGCTGCACAGAGCTTCAATGTAGAGGGAGGGAGGAAAAAAAAGTTTTCTTCCCACATGTTAACAGTCAGCTGTACTTACTTTCAACCCCTCCATAATCCATCCTGACTAAATAAACAGGTGTCTTCACCCCACCTTTCTTGCAGGTTAACCTCCAGTTTGCTTCGAGAGAAAGACACCTCTGTGAAGCACACATGCTTCGTCCTTCTACTCTTTGTTAAGGCTCTACTTTTCCATCACACTCTCAGAATCCCCCCCGTTTCTGACACGAATTTTTCCTCCAGCACAAAGGGAGCCTCCCACAAGAGGCAGGGCTCCGCTGTCTACCCTGCTCCCTTCACACTTTCCCCACGCTCAGCCCACCTTTCCACACTGTAGAAATACTGGTTGGATTCCTTCCTTCCTTCCTTCTTTCCTTCCTTCCTTCCTTCTTTTTTTCAGACCCTGCCCTTTACATTTCCGCTGGTCCGACTATGCCTCACACCCTCCCTGAACACAGCCCTTGTTTCGCCGCACCTCGTAGGAGGGAGAGGATACCGGGTAGGTAACAACAAACGTGATTTCCACCCTTCCCGTCCCGAGGGAGCTGCGGTCCCCACCTCTCTCCTGCCGCCTCCTTCCCCCACCCCTTCTCCCCCGGGGCGACCCCTCGACGAAGGCCTGAGAGAAGCCAGCCCGCCTCCCGGCTCCCCCCCGTCGCTGAGGGGACCCGGCCGCCCCAGCGCCGCCCCGCTGCTGGCCTCGCCCCACCCCACGGAGCCCGCTGTAGGCCCCTACAGCCAGCCGGGCGGATGGGACCGGACGGGCCGGACTCACCTGCCAGGAGGCACTTGGCAGCGAGCTTCACCATCGCCCCGGCTCGGGGGAAGGCGGCGGCGGCGGCGGCGGCGGGCCGGGAGGGCAGCGGCTGCCGCCACCGCGCTCTGCCGCGGCCCTAGCAACCGCGCGGCCCTAGCAACCGAGCGCCCCGCCCCCTCAGCTCGGTTGGCTCTGAGCCCTGCTCATCGATGCTACCCGGAGTTGTTATTGGTTCTCTTGCCTTTTCCCGCCCACCAAGCATCCTGTCATTCAAGTCCGCCCCTCCGTCCCTTCTGGTAGCTAAAGGCGGGGCAGCCCGCTCAGCGGACGGCGGCGTGGTGTTACGGGAACGACGGGGTGGTTTTCAGCCCAGCAACTAACTACGTTGCCAGGAGCCGGCTTGTGATTGGGTAGAACACAGGGGACCGCACCACGTAGTCGAAATTAATCCCCGGGGGACCGGGCAGAAAATAATAAAATTACGGGCAAAGAACTATGTAATAGGGGCGCGGCAGCACCAAGGAGGGAAAAGACAAGTGAGAATGAGGGAGAGAAGTCTCCATTTCCTGCCCATGATCCCACGGAATGGGACCTCCCGCGCGGATGCGCCCTCGCGCTCACGCCTGGCGGAGCGCCTTCCTGCGCATGCGCGCTATCGGACGCGCGCCTGCCCTGCGGATGGGAGGGGGACGCGCTGGTCCCCTCACCCGCCCCACAGCCGAGGGGGGGGGGACGACGACGACGACGACGACTCTGCACATGCGCGGGCGGTTAACGGCGGGGGAGTCCCGCGCGCACGCGCGCTGCCGGCCGTTACCGGTGGCGGCGGGGGGGCGTCCGGCAGGCAGGTTGAGGAGCGGGGCCGGCCGTGGGGCCGGAGGTGGGGAGTCCACCCGAGGAGGGGGCAGGAGGCTGTGTCCTGTCACCGGCTGCGGGAGTCCCGTGGTTGGGGTCAGTTTTCCCTCAGGGCTCAGAGCCGGAGTGAAACCGGAGCGGGAATTGGGGCTGCCCTGCCCCTGTCTGTACCCCGCTTTGTTCTTTGCTACAGCGGCTCGTAAGTCGGCCGCAGATCTCCTGGATTTTCACAGTGTTGTCTGGGTCAGTGTGTTTGAAGTAGACCTGCTATGTGGTCTGTGTGTCCAGCGTGGACGCTGAGCAACGTTTCTTTTCAACCTGGATCAACATTTGATCTGTTACCCTTTCCTTCAGTTCATGCTTTTTTTTGCTTTTGACTACGTTACAGTTCTCCCAGAGGGAGTTCTCCTCTTGCTCACTGATTTTAGTTGCTTCTTAGTATCTCAGAATTGTGTTCCTTTTTTTTTTTTTTTTCCTCTTTCTTTGTTATTTTTGTAGTCTTCCACACTGCAGTAGGTTGGTTCCTTTAATTATTTGGTTTTCTTCTTTTTCAGATATTTTTACTAAGATCTGCCTTGACTACTCTTAAACTATTTCTATGCCCTATTCTTAATCTTTAAACTCATCTTCTGTCTTCCTTAAGCAGTCCAAGTCACACTTAATGGGTTTGGGTTTGAGCTGAAAAAGCTGGCTGTGAAGCTTCCCGGTTTTTCCCCTCGTTCCAATCTCTTTGAAAGATCTTACGCTGCTAGAAGCATGTCATCAATAACAATACTTTTTCAGGGTATAAACTTTTCTTGGCTACACCTTAGGTTGTTTACTGTGGAGCACAGAATCTGCTTACTATGAAAAGCAGTAAGTAAGCTTGGGAAGAAGAGAATAATCAGTAATGCATACGTATTTGGGTTATAAGATTGGATATTCCAAGAGCAGAGTTGGTTGAAAATAAATTTTTCCAAGTTTTGTTTTAACCTTAGGGTGGTGCCTGCTTAGAGGGCAGCTTTTTTGGTCTTTTCTAATGTCAATAACCCATTTTACATGTTGGGGCTACGTGATGTCTCTGCCAGACTTCTAGCCAGACAAGCAAATAACATAAAAATGATAAGTACTTACAGCAAAATCAAAGAAGTCTTGTATATGCATATAACCCCCATTGTTTCTGTGATAAAAATAGGAAGGGGACTTCTCTAGCCTGAGTGGGCAGAGGCTTTAATGGTAGATGATGACTGTGGTGAAGTATAGTGATGGAGTGACTACTAGGGGTTCCTTTAAAAAGGAAAAGAAAAATTAATCCAGGTCTCATTATTGCTTTTACTGTTTTCCCAAATCTTCCATCACATAAGACAGGTGCGCAGTTATTGATGTTCTCCATCACTTATATCTAAATAGATTGCCTCCTTTTTCATCTTTTCTGCCTTCCACTCCATCCTCCAGGAAATTCACTTGTGTCTGTGTTGTTCCATTTTTGCAGTCTTTGCATCATCCTTTGTTGTCTATTTGTAATATTGTCCCAGTTTACTGACAGGTCTATATGCGAAGGCTTTGAGGCTCCATTATGATGTACTTGAGATTTATTGATCATGGCTGTAATGTAGTGGTAACCATCAGCATTTACTGAGGTCTCAAACGTCTCTACCATTTTACACTGGGATCAGTATAATAGAAGGCATAGGTTATGTTGGAAGTGAGATTTTCATTGCTATTGAAAAATTCTGCTTAGGGTCTGACTATCTCCTTTCTCTGTCTGTTTGCTACTGTTCTGTTATAACCTTGGTTCTTCATCCCATTCCCTCATTTCCCTCCGCAGGCACTTGCACGTAGAGCTCTTAATGGACTTCTATCCTCTCTGTTTCTGCTGTCCTTTTGCCCCATGCTTCTTTTCCCCCCATGCTTCTTTTCCCCCCAGTCTCAATCTTTTCCTCTGCCTGACTTCTCACTGGTAAAAGTTGTTCCCTTACCAGCACTGACAGTGATAGATTAAGGATGGAATTACTTATCTACACCTTGTAATCCAAGCAGAATCGCAGTCTGCTGTTAGCAGTCCACAGGGGTTGCTGCTGAATAAATTGGAATACTGGTAGCTGTGCTCACTGAAGCTTCTCTCATCTTGAATATGTGAGAAAGAGAGGGGAAGAGAAACCCTGTGGATTTAAAAAAAAAAAAAAAAAAAGCCAAAACAACAACAGAGGATGATGTCCTTACTCTGGAGAAGTGTTCATTAGGTTAAATCCTGTATTTACCAGCTAAGGAGAAATAGAGGACTCTCTTTATTCACACGTTTCATTTCTTCCTCAAATAAAGCAAGATTCCTGTGAGTAGGAAGCGCCCCTTCTCTAATGTGATCAGGGTAAGTTGCCCTGACAGCCACAGGACCCTGAAATTTGAAGTCACATTCCTTGAGGCAACAGTCACAAAACAGCAGATAAACTGCACGTGTCCGTGTGCGGCTCACATTTCATCAGGCTGCAGAAGGCAGCGATGGTGGAACTGCAGCTCCAGTAGGAGCGGCAAGGAATTTCAGGAGCAAGGTAAGGCTTTACAATGAGGATTAGACCAAGGTCATAGAGTCTTTTAGATTGCCTTGTGCCTCAGATTCTGCCGGGCGCTGCGCAAGTCACTTCATTGTTTCCTTCACAACATATGCCTGTTAAAAAGTGATTTTTGTGAGGCAGAATTCACTAATATTCCTTGGACTTGTTTTTATAGTTATTCATGTATAGATGCAAACATTCTGGACATGTTCTGAGTTGAGCAGGTTACAGCCAGTAACTTGAATGTGCTGCCTAATAGAAGCTACTGAGGAACTAATGTAGCTTTCCTTGGAGTAAGCAATGCTTCTCAGGAGGGCACTAATGTTGAGGAAAGGAATTTGTAGATCTTTCTGTAAGAAATCTCTTGAATACAAAGCGTTTCATCAGTTCTTTTTAGAATCTTATGTTATTAAAAGGAAACTGTGTGACAAAGCAACATCAGAAGTATCTCACAAATGGATGAATATTCAGAGTTCATGCAGCTTTTGAAATCTGTATAGATTCTTACAGAATTGACTGTAAGTGTTTACTGATATGTCTGGAGAGCTTTGAAAACTGCAAGAACGGATGTGTAAATTTTATTGTAGATTTCCGTTCTTTATGCTTTCCCCAAGTAGTAGAATAAATAGAAACTTCATCTATTTTGAGGGCTGCTTCATTTGGCCTGCCCCCAAATTGCCTTTTCTTTCTCTTCAGAGTGGGGCTATTAGCACAGAAGTATGAATTTGGAGGCTTTCTATATCACTGTTAATAATGGCATTATAGTTCCAGGTCTTCAGATTTTGCTCTTTTGTGGTAGGGACTGAGACACGGGTATGAAGGCTTTTTGGCTGAGACTCAGTGCACTGAAATGTAAGATGATTATGAAATGGTTGAATCAGCCAAAGGATTTGTTGGCAGTTACAACAGTGCTTCTGACTGATCTGGCATATCTGTCATTTGTTTCTGATCTACTACGTTGGGAAAGTGGAAGTTAGAAATGAATGGCGGTTGTGGCATCAATAAAAAGTGGTAAATTATTAGGTGCAGGGTAGGTACCTCTACAAGGCTGTAAACGGGAGCAATCGTTGTCATGCTCTTTTGCACAGAGTCATGCGTAGGGTGATTGGATGCTGGTGAGCGAGCGTTGAGTATGCTTCTGCATCACGGGGAAGGGGTTAATCTGACAACTACAGAATATATGAATATATGACATCTTTAAATGAGCTACCCATAATTCCAGCATGCCAGTCATTATGTGGTGATGATGATTGTGATATCAGCTGGGAATCTTTTTTTGGATCTGTAGCTGCTGTCTTGCTTAGAAAGCAGCTGCTAGGTTTACACTAATGCTATATCTTATGTTAAAAACTGTAAGATAGACTACATTCAAATCATGACATTTATTAAAAAATAAAAGGTTATGGTTTGATTTGTATCCTGTTTATGTTTTTAGGGTTTGAATGTTCAAGGTTTTCTCTGCGGACATGAGAGCTAGAATTTTTTTTCCCTTGCTGAAAACTGAGAGTCAGCCATGTGACTCCAGGACCTGGAGCTTTAATGGAGGAAGGAGAAGAGAAATATTTGAGACTCCTAATTAAATTTTCAAGAGTGTACAACACTCTGTGTTCTTTCATCTTCACTTTTCTAACAGGTTAATTTTTAGGCATAAACTTTTCCACCTTATCCATGTCCTTTCTTTTCAAGGTCAATTTATTGTAATGTATTTGTATTATAATAAAACCTCTTCTGCTCTAAGCTTTTCAAATCCTCCCTCTAATCATCTCCAATCCTTCCTGCTCTGGATTTCCTTTTCCCCAAGTCCCAGACCCTGAATTTCTGTGTTGTTCACACTCTGGCCCCTGTCTCGGAGCTCTCTGTCCATGTATTGTTCTCTCCTACTTCAAAAGCAAGGCTCCCCCTCCAGCGTTCCCAGTAGCTGTTCACACCAGCTGCTTCCTTCCCATTTGCTGCTGAGCCTCGCTGGGCGATGTCTTTGTGGCTTTCTCCCTACAGAATGAGGGTGTTGGTTCCTGCTTCTGATGGTGTCTTAAATGTCTGGGCTACACAGTGAACTTAGAAAAATTCTGAATGAGAAGGATCCTGAGCTTGTAAAAATAGGATGCACACAGGAAAAAAATTACATGGGAGCCCTTCATTGTTACGTGCTCTGTGTTTTGTATTCAATAGACTAGATGAAATTTCAGGCTAATTTTGACCTATGAGGCCTTCAGTGAGAAATGCTTTAAGTTCTATTATATCAGTTGTCTTCCTTTGGCGCATTCAAAATGAAGATACCTTTGAACAGTAGGATCCTCAACAGGCCAAAAAAGATGTAGACTCATTAAATCTATGGGCAAATGTCTCTTAAGACTCCTCTGCTTTGCTAAGAAGGCTATCACGTGTGAACAAGGAAGTTAATGCATGCAGAGTGGAACAGAGAAACACTGGCTCTAGTAATGGAGATTGTTACAGAACATAATTGAACACTGACTGCAGCAAAGCTAAAAGGAGACTTGCATTACAATGACATAAAATCTTTATTTTTTCCCCTAACCTCTGATTTCAGCTGTCTGACTAAGAGCAGGTGCTGGGCAATAGCTCAATTTCAACAAGCCATTGCAGCTGAAAGAGTAGATGCAATCGTGCTGTATCCAGCAAAATTGAAAATTACTTTAAGAGGGGGAATGCAAATGTTTTAAGACAGAAAATCTTCATTCATCTGCAGAAGGAAGCATAAAATCATCACAGCCACATAGTTCTTATTCCTCTTTATATTAAAGCAGTAATAAGTGCTTGGTAATTTGCTATTACCTATATATTTCAGTATCTTTTTAGTGATACATTTTTTTAAACTGCATTGCATTGTGAGAATACAGGAAGTAGAGTCTGTTAATATTTAAAATGTTAGAATTTAAAAAATCCTTCCAGGAAACATTTCCAAAACGTGAAAGTGTCTCTGAACCATTTGGCTTTTCAGCAACCCATGGACCTTCCCTCCAGTAATCAATGGTTAAGCATTTGACCTCTAGTCCTGCACCTCTTCTGACCGGTCTAGAAGCTCTAGTGGCAAAGTTGGAATTAACAGAGAGTTACTGTGTTCTTCCCACCCGAAGGCCTAAGTATCCATTTGTTAACGCCGGTGGTGTACCACTGTAACACCAGTGAAACCAGCTGTATTTTTGTACGTAAACCATTAATTGCTCAGACTAGCATCTCCTAGAGTTAAAAACTGTTGTTGCAATAAGAGTTAGACATTCTAGTTCAGGCACTGACAAGATCCTTTCACTTAGATTTTCTTAGGTGGAATACTGAATGAATTAAAAAAAAAAAAAAACACAAAACTTTTCTAGCTGCATGTTCCATAGGCTTATTAAGCGCTTTCCGGTATTTTTATTTGGATCTTCTTGATCCACTTATTGTTGTAGCTTGGGCAGTCCCTTCTATTTTTCTGGTGGCTGGGGAAGGGACTATAGTGTTTGTATTTCTATTAACTTATGTCTTTAAAAGTGTATCAACCTTTGTTAAGCTTTGTTAATTTATTAACCAGAAGAGCACTAACCCTTGTGAGGTAATTATCCCATACTAGGAGATCCTACAGTCTGGGAAAGTTTTGACGATTGATCTCTCATGCACACAGCTAACCCACTTTAGACACATTTGGCTTCGTTCTCTGTTGTTTGGGAGAAAAGTTCGTTCAAATATTGGAGCTCTATAGAGTGTTGGGATTTCTAAAGGGTATGTCTCTTCTGAAAAGAGAATCTGCTAAAATACTTCCTCAGAATGAAGGCGCAGCAGCTGAGGTTCAAGCACATGTTAGCAATGAGAAGGTCCAGGATCTAGAGGAGGTATTTTAATCACTGGCATGTGCTAAAGCCCGTACTCTTATATCTGTGTGACCCGTGGTTCCTGGGTGGTGTTAGAACAAGAATGTCATCACATGCTTTAACCACAGCTGAATTGTGGGGTGTTAATGCATGCCATACAATTTCTCTTTCATTTGCAATTTGTTTATAAATAAAAGAATGTGTTCTCTATCTGCTGATGACTTAAATCTCAATCTAGGATTTTAGAGTCAAATGAAGTTCTTTTGTGCTTTATGCTCATTAATTAAAATGTTGTGCTAATTTGTGTCTTCAATGAACCTTGTATAAATTCATAATCTTTGATGTTATTTTGTTGAGGCAGAACTTGTTGCAAATGTTGTGCAATGGTGCAGGTTTTTAATTCCGTAACAGTATTAACTCTGTTTGAGACAGAATATTGTTAATGTTTAGGTAGTATAGCACAGAGGCTTTGATAAAACTATGTGTGTGTGTTGTTGGAAAGGAGAACATGAACTGCATTTCCAGTCTTTGGAAGTATTTAGAAACCAGGGAAAAGCGTCCCTACTTCCCCCCAAAAGATGCAAAGTCAGAAAAGGCAAAAGAAGCAAACAAGCAAGCTTTGGTTTCATGAAGTGAACAGAGTGTGGAATCATAGGACATTGGGCAGTGTTCAGCTCAGGACTGGTGGATAGACTGTAAATATAAATCCTAGCTCAGCTTCTGCAAAGTGAACAGGTGTTATGGCCTCCAGTCCATTGATTCCCAAAATAAGACATGTGGAAAATTGCTGATCCATGAAACTCAATTAAGAGCTTGGCAGGACCCTTAAAGCATAAACAATTATGAATTTGTTGGTTAAGGGTTTGGTAATGGTAAATGGTGATCGGAGAAATTTTAAGAGTCGGTGATGGTCTGTTGGTACAAACCCTTTTTGTTAAATGCTAATGTAATTTGTCAGGAAATGACAGTTTGTCTATGACTTGAGGATTTGGCTCTTCTGCCTTTTGAGTTACAGCTGAGATTAAGCTGTATTTCTCTCCCAGCAATATATAATACCAATGTGAACAAGTAGTGTCTATTTTATATGTGTAAACACAATTTACATATCTTAAATCATGCAGTTGTGTCTTGTTACAAACAGTTGGCTATGAATCTACGGAAAGGATGTGTACTGATTATTTAAAGTTTTGTCTTCAACATGATGGCAGGAGGTTTTTTTTTTTCATAACTTCTACTTATTACAACTGGGGAGAAAATTATGGAACACTTACTGTTCAGGAGAAAGAAGAAGATGTAAAGATGCCAATTAAGAAATTTAAGGTAAATGTTTCTTGGAGAAACTTAATTTTGCTCCTTTGCTTATGCATGTGAAAATTAAAGCATCTTTCTTCGTGAAATAGTACATTGCAGGGTAATGTGGATTTTTTTTTTTATTTGTCAAACTTACTATAATCCACACTTTGCTGAAAGCCTGATTAAATTTTGTAGCAAATTCTGCTTTCTTCAGTCTTTACAGTAGTTTCTGTGACAGTCTTAAAGACATTAAAATGAGTGATATGAAAATGAATAATTTAATATATTGTATGTATAAAGTTTTATTTTATATTTTATTGTGACTTAAAATTTTGCATGTTTGCTGCATTTTGAGCCATGACCAGATAACTTCCACCTAACAGGAAAATTCTGAGAATTTTTGTTAATTGGAAATGGAACAATTCAAGACTTGGGGAAGGTTTGGAAGGAATTTGTGTGGGAAAAGTAAGAATCGAAGATAAACATTGAAGAGCCAGCAGTGAAAAAAAATGTAATAGTTTGATGATAATTGATAAAACTGTCATTTTAGGTTTGGGCAGAGATTTATTTATGTTACGCATGTATTTGCATTTTTCTTTTTTGCTTCAGTGATAGAGGCATGAAATACTACAATTTGAACTTTGAATTTAAAATACAGTTAGGAAAAAAAGAGTGGTTTAAAACACATTTTATGAGAATTCTGATTACATAGGTTCTGAGTATACCAGGTGCATGTTTGAATAAACTGACCAAATGCGTGTTTAGACTATCAGGTACTGTCACCATGAAAATAAAGACGGTACTTTAGAGGTCTCTCTACGCACTGTGAGTGGTATCCATATTGTAACTTTTCCAATTTGAAAGTAAAAGGATCTTTCTTTTCATCTTACCCATTACTATATAGCTGAAAAATTTCAGGCCGAATTAAGTGCTCAGTGTTGCTTGTTCGGGAGTGATTGAGGGAATAATGTGAAAAAAGACCGATATAGGAGTCCTTGGGGTGTTCAGACTTTTATGCCAGTAAAATATCCCCATTAACGTTGCTGTAACTTACTTCATTTCACATAACGTACTATAAATAATTTTTTAGACTCATTAATGGCTGTGTTTATTTGCTATTTGTTCTGTTATGCTATTTTTTGTTAAAGCCCTGGATAAAATTTCAGCTTTCATGCCATCTAGTGAAGCATTAAAATATGAATCCTTGCAGGTTCAACGAATAGAAAGAGGCTGTAAAGGGCTTTTTTTATCTAGCGATTTTTTCTTTCGATTCTCTGATTCCATGGATCATGATAGTTCAATAGCTGGGTTCCTGACGTTTTTTCCTGTAGCCCGGTATACTCTTGTAATTATGCTTTATTGCCACTTGAGGTCAGCAGCTGCCAAGAAGTAAATAAAATTTCTTGCTTCATTGCAATCTGTTTTCATTTGCTTTATTTAGAATACTTAAAAATCAATACATTTCTCAGATCCATATATACATTGTGCAAAACCGAAGGATTTCTTTTGAACGCACAACAGCTTCAGCAAAAAGTCTTCTTTGCAAGTTACTACAGAGTGAAAACCTAGAATGGCTTCAGGGAGTGTTTATTGGCTTCCCGAGTAGCATTGGGTAATCGCTGTGGCAGGGAATAGCCTTCTGTACAATGTGATGGTGAGAGGGTTTCAGCCTTATCTTTTTGTTTATACTAAATTACTGATAATAAATCTGAATGGAGTAAGGTGTTCTTGCTGCAGGGAATGGTTTGGAATCCAGAAATGGCAAATATCCTTCCTTTTTATTGCAGTAGCAATCAGTGTTCTGTCAAGATGCGGGGAAGGTGCTGCCTAAAAGTGGTTCCCCGCCACCTTCTAATCTTTGCTTCAAAACAAACAAACAAACAAAAAACCCAGATAAAAAGCATGAGCTTGGTGCCAAAGTTACTGAACAGGATTTGGGAAACAGGTTTTTAGCTCTTGGCTCTGTCATAGGCTTACTGTTGGCTGGTCATTTCCTTAGCTTGAGTCTCAGTTTCCTATATGTAACTCAAAGAGAGATACTCACTTCTCTGGTAAAGTTTTAGAAGAAATGCTTTTTGATGGGATTTTTTGATATGCTGTTTTAACAGTGGGAGTGTCAACTGTAGCATCACACCTGAATCTTGGTGTTCCCTTTCCTGAAATTCATACTGTTGTTTCGCGTGTGAGCATTCCATTCTTCCTGTCCTGGACAGCTGTGTAACATTGCTAGTAAGGGCATCCCGTGTTTCAGAAGTGACCGCTTTTTAATAGTTTATGGAGTTATCCCCATGCATGATTGGCACCAACTGATATTCCTGTCAGACCTTTTACCCAGAAGCCCCCTTGCACCAGGCAAATTTAGCAAATGATACAGACAGGGATCAATTCACTGATGGCCAAAATGCAGCAGGGGAGATGTAGGTTACATGTTAGGAAATACTTTTTAGCTGTAACACTGATTAAGTCGAAAGAACAAACTGCCAAATGAAGTTGGGTAATTGCCATCACTAGAGATTTTCCAGGCTGTGAGTATGCATCCATTTAGCAGGGATGGCTTAAAAATAATGCAGTCAGTTTTGCCACAGTTCAGAACATAGACTGAATGACTCATTATATGCATGTTTTATCCCAAATAATTTTAAAAATTTCTTCCCACTTTACTCTAGCTAAGGATAAAGCAGCAGGGATGTCAGCAAAAAAGAGTAAAAATTTTCTCTCAGCATGTGCCAAGCCTACATGAAATAAGAAACACGTTATAGTGAGAGAGAATAAAGCCCAGATTGATGTGACCTTTATTATTTTAACAGTGTCTTTCAGCACAGTTACAGAGTTGCAGGATTGCAGAGAACAGAGCTGGAGTATAAAATAACATAAATAAATAGAACAGGAGCCAAAGCAGTCAGCAGGAGGTGGTTGGAATTGGGCAGTGAAGGATGGGTGAAGGGTTTGCATTGGTCAAAGCCTTTATGATTCAGCCACCATAGTTGCAAATTCTGGAGAAGGGAAAAATTTTTTAAAAATATTAAAAAAAGAAAATGTAAAGAAGGAGGAAGCATATTACAATGATTACAGTCACTGGTGTAGCAAAAACATCACAATAACAGAAGAACAAAGAAATCCGAGTTAATTAAAGGGAAAGGATGACTTGGGAAATCTTACAGTGAAATGAAAGGATTTTTTTGAGGGTAAGGGAGAAACACTCTACATGCCAGACTGTCAAGACTGTCCACTGCTATTCATCTGAAGAACTTGATTAGTTCCCTGTTATGCCTTTGAAAATCTCAATGGGATGAAGTCAAGAACTAGAAATTTAATTTTGCAGTGAGATAAATTTCCTTTATATCAGAGTTTGGCAAAGAGACTCATTACTGAGTCTTTCAGAGTATTCCTGTCCCTACACTATAAATATATTATATTTAAACTCAATTTTGTAATGGCAAATTGACTGAAAATGGCAGATTACAAAACCAGAAGGCTGACACCAATCTACGCAGCAATCTTGGCCACATTGGTGATGATGAGAAAAATTCCTGCGATCCCAGAGGGCCAGGATTTTACCCTGTGGCTTCTATTAGCGATACATCCGTAGTATTTACATACATGCATCTAGCTGCAGTTTGGGGTTATTTCATGCCTTGGCATATATAATGCCTTTCAGCAGGGCGCTAAAGCATGGAGAAGGCACGCTTGTATCCTGGTGAATAGCTGCCTGGCATACTGCACTCTGAATACCGTATTACCCAAGGAGGTTATAATTCCTAACTCCATCTAACCTTGGAACAGTTACACTCGAGAATACCTTGCGCAGTTGTGTGTGCCTCAGAGCGTTAAAATGACAGGCTGGAGGGAATCCCAAGAAGGGCAACAAAGATGATAAAGGGATTAGAGGGTATACACGGAGAGTGGTTTATGGGTTTAACATAATCAGCTGAGAGGAAAATGACAAATAGGGGAGGCAGTCATCTGTAAAGGCTCAAGAGAAAATTCTTGAAGTTTGACATAATGAAGAATAATGTCTTGCAAGTAAAAAAGATAGAAGTTGAAAATTAGGCCCTTTAAAGAACATTCTAATGTTCAGTTGAAAATGCTAAACTCTTAACAAGTGAGATCTTTACTGACTGGTGTGTAGCAACAGCGCTTTTGATGACGTGTCCAAAAAACAGGTTGCCAAACGCTGACAAACCAGACTGAGAAACAAAAGTGTCAGAGGGTTTAAATTAAATCCAAATTTACCCATCATTTTGAAAGATGTAAATCCAAATTAGGATTAGTGATGCAGATTACTCAACACAAAACGTGTATAAATCCTGTACGTGGTGGGTACATAGATCGAAAGTGTTGCAAACTGAATTTAAGAGATAACATAAAGTACTTGTGATAGAAACCCAGACTATTCCAGGCAAAAAAAAAAAAAACACTAAAAAAGGCTATGATTATTTAATCACTGTGTGAATAAATCCTGCAGAAAGAAACATGAACTGCAGTGGATGAAACCTTTCCAAAAGGGAAAACTGACTATGCATACTCTATTAGAACAAGTTGTCATACTTGCTATGGCTAAATTAATTCCTTTTTATAATAATTTGTATCTACAGAATATATTTGGAAAAGGTTATTCAGACTTGCAGCCAAATATTTTCTATAATACATTATGATAGCGATATTATCACTTAATGGCAATATATTTCGCGGGTACTTTCTGATAACCAGCAAACCATAAAATACTCCTTCATGAATAACTGCTATGTGCTTTATACTTTTTCCAGGGTTTTCACTGTACTTTAGGTATTTCAAAGATGTTCCAGTTGAATGATCTTGTAAAGTAGTTCACTATTTATTTTCCTGTGAAGGTTCGCCCAACCACAGGTGGCTTGTGGAGGCACTGTCACCACGTGTATTCATATATGCAAAACTTCTGAGATAAGGCACCGTATATTAGCCCCTGCCTGTTGGTCATTCTTGGAAATGCTTATTGCCTCTGACTGCCCTGTTAGTGAGAGAATCCCTGTGATTGACTCCATCCTCGTTTCCAGTTGTAATTCTCCTTCCAAAAAAAAAATCTATCTTTCTTTGCACAAGTAGTAGTTTTAAATTACAGGGATTTAGACTATTTTGTCATGTAAAATAATTTACTACCTATCTCGTGTCAAAGCTCCGACTTAAAAGGAGAGGGTTATTTCACTGTATTCAGTATAGTTTAGTAGTTTGTACCAGCCTAATGCGTACCCTGTAGTATTTTACTGAAATGACAGATATAATTGCAGAGGACATATTGTAGGCTAATGATTTATCTCATCAGATTGTGTTTTTTACATCATCTGTACAATAGCAAATCTGTTTGGGAAACTTCGTAAGTAATGAGTTACACTAATTTCTTTTAGAAGATATGAGAGCACAAAGAGGAATAAGAAAAGAAGGGCTTCCAAAAGATTTTTCTTTTTTGTCTTGACTTTTACCTGTGGCAAGGCCATGACTTATCAGTTGTAATTTTGAATGCTTGATGTCTCATTTTTACTATGTTTGAAGAAAATAATTGAAACATTTTTAAATATCTGCAGAAGTTGAGCTGTATCAAGGAAAACATTTTGACTTACTGGGACAAAAGTTTGGATTTGTTCTGTCTACAGTGTATGATCTTTAAATTCTCTATGTACTTTCTCAAATCTATTAATATCAAGAAGCCAAAAGTCATGACGTGCATGTCCAGTACTAATACACAAAATACATTAAAAAAGCCCATGATGAGCAGAAATCTTAATTTTCTTTTCTCCTCTTTCTTGTAAACGTTCTCCTGAAGCTGACAGGAGATGCTGCTTCAGCATCACTTCCCAATCCAATCTGGAAGCAAATGTTTGTAGTTTCATTAGATAACCTGGCCTCGGCCTGCATTTTTTTTTCCAATTCGTCATCTTCTGTTCACATCAGTGGAAGATGGAGGAGGCTTGACATCACGCAGAAGATGCTCATGTCTTGCACGAACAGGCTGCAAGTTTTCAACTGTTTGAAACTGGCAGATGAGCCACAAATTACAAATCTTGATCAGACAAGAGGTAAGCTGGCGGAACTATTTCTGAGCTGCACAGCCTTGCAGGAATGATAAAAGGTTTAAAGCAGGAGACCTCAGAGAAAATTGGTAATGCGAGGCCTCTAACTGGAAGAAGGCCGATGAGGTTGGGATATGCGTTTGTGACGATACGTCTGAGAAAGCTGGCTCTGTGGTGTTAAAAACCCATGCAGATCATTCCTTAGAACTGCCACGGGCTCCTGAGGGGCAGCGTTCAAAGGCCACCTAGTGAATGAACACTAACCCCTGTGAAAGGCTGCATGTTTGCCATCCTTTAGTGACGTGCAAAGCTGATGTTTGAAACAAGGGGTAAAGGTGGGGCCTGACAATTCAGCTGCGGAGAAACAAACCGATGGTTTGCAACAGAAATACAGCATTGCAATACTGAATATGAATGTGATGTACATTCGTGACTTTACATTTTATTTACATAGGCAGTTATAATCTGGAATTGGATTTAGGAACCAAAGGGAAAGTATCTGTCACCCCCATCCTTTGGTCACAGTCCCAGCTGTTAACTTTGCACGTATTTCAAGCCTTTCCGGTGTAACAGTTTGCTGTTGCAGTCAAATTTAAGAGATGGAAAAGAAATCAATAAAGTTGTGTGGTAGGGATATGGCCAGAAGAAGCAAAAGAAAAAAGCCCTTCATTCTCTTCTCATTATCATGTAGAAATTCAGAGTAATTCCAGTTCAAAGTTAAGAAAGGGTATAAGAGTTGCAGAAGAAAGAGATAAGGAGAAGAGGTGTTTTCGTATTGCTTTGATACCATGTACTGGCTTTCAGGCATTGTTTCAACTTTAAAAAAAAAAAAAGTTATGGTCAATCTTAAATGAAAAAGTTAATGCTGTATCCTCTTGTATAAGCCGAAATCATTCTGCAATATAATTATTTTATTCCAATTCACCCTGCTTTTGTTTTGCAGCCTTCTGGGAATAGCTGAAATTGTGTCTGATGTGAGGTTGGTGGATCAGCTGTCAGCGCTTACTTACCTGAATCAAGTTTTCTTCTGAAAATCTTGCCCACTGCTTTTAGTACCACTGCCACTAATTTTAATGGGAATAAGGAGGACCCATATAATAAAGCATATAAAATTTCAAAGAATGACATGCTCCTCGGGTTCAGTAGCGCTGCTAAAGTTTAGCAGGAGCTTCCCCTAGATGCTTCACAATTGCTTCTCTGCAACCGTAATATAATCACGATCTGCGAAATCAAGAGGCTCTAGCCTAGAAACAGGATCATAGTGACTGATATGCCAGTGTGCTATGGACAGGCCGTTTAGCAAATATATCACCTGACTAATATGACAGTGGGTGGTTTTGTATGTCATTTTTTCAGCTTCTAAACTGGGGAACTATGTTAGTTAACCTTATTTGGCTTTTTTCTCCTTTTTAAATTGTTTTTTAGTTGGAGACAACATTTTTTACAAATCCCAGCGATCAGGTAACACAAAGAGATGTGAGGTTTTTTAGATATTTTCTAGATTTCACCCTATCATATGGCTTGCCAATATGGTGAAAACTTGGCAATTGCCTGCTGTCTAGGTGATTTAGTACTCTGACCACAAGCCTCTGCTACTATCCCCTCCAATGAGGAAAGATTTAATTCAGAAATGCATCTCTTCATGTCTGTTCCAGTGTGTCTCAGGGATACAGAAGAAAGGAAAAAGGAGAAATTGAGTATGTGGGCTAATCTGATTCATCCCAAGAGGGACTAGAAAACAGCAGAAATTTTTTTAAGCAATGCTGTGAGAGGAAAAGTTGTCTTGTAGTTCTCATATTTAGTAAAAGGGAGTGACAGGCTTTCATAGCTGTGAAGACCCACATAAACACTAGCAAAAGCTGGATAGATGGTTATTGTGTAGAAATTCTGTAGCAGACTGACTGTACTTTGATTTTTAAGAGCATTGCTTTGCAAAGTCATGCATTACTTTCCTATTTACTAATCATCAAGCAGAAATGCCGGTACTCAGCTCTTTTTTCTTTCTCTTCTACCTAAGTTTGGTAGCCAGGCCCGGGTCTTTGAACTGTCAGTGTCCTGATCCTCACTCCACTGAAATCAACAGGAAAAATTAAACCAACTGACCTAAGAAGTTGGGCCTGTGCTGTAGCGTGCCCTCACTACAGCTCAGTCTCTGGAAACTCTTGCCCCCTCTAGTGTCAGAACTCGGCTCCTGTTTCCCCTAAAGCCTGCAAGCAAGGTATGGCACATGTAGCAGGACTTGGCATTCGGTTAAATCCAAATTGTGCCCTTCAGAAGGTCACGGCCCGCAGCGATTCCTAGATCTCCTCAGTTACTCTTACCTACAAGAGTAATATTCGATTGTTACTGCCAAAGTTTACTCCTCTAATCACATACCATCAGCGCCAATTTTACCATCACCGTCCTTATCTCCAGCAGCCAGAAGAGCCTTCGTTTCTTTGTCCGATAGGTCTCTTCCATCTGGGGTAAAGCCCTTCAGTACAAACCTAAAGAGGAGGCATGGACAAAAGGAAACTTTTGTTCAGAACAGTTTCACTTTGTATTTAATCGTACCACTGTTTTGAGATTTGAGTTGGAATCCAGGGCTGTTATCTTCTGTTGTTGACCTTCTTTAACATTCAGGAAGAGCGCTTTACTCTGAAACTGCATTTGACTGAAGAACTATCTGTGAGGTATTGATCATTCATGTGTTTCAGGGTCCTGCAATAAAAGCTACAGCTAGCTCCCTCCAACACACTTTACATCATATAATCAGAAAACTGATTATTGCACACAAATGCTAGTCAAGAGATTGAACTGTATGCTATTATCTAGAGTCTCGTAAAAAAGAAAATGGGAATTAGACTTTTAAGGCGAGGTTGTTTGAGAAAGGACACATCTTTACTTACTTTAATTCTTCCTCTTCAATGAAGCCGCTTCGATCTTTGTCAAGAATATGGAAAACCTTCTTCACATCTTCTGGGCTCTTCTTTTTCAATCCTACCATCTCGAAAAACTTCTTGTAGTTAAAAGATTCAGCCGCTATAGGAGATGAAAAGCCAGAGAACTGCTTAGAAAAATCACTGAAATATATACCAACACATACCCGTGGTTTTCCTCCATAGTGTTGGGTGTCCTACCCTGGGAGGCACCGTCGAGCCCAGCTGCAGTAGGAGCTGGATGTATGCACTGTAATCGTCCATGCTTCACAAACACCAAATGAAATAAAAAAAAAGGGGGAGGGGGGGTAGAGGGGCAGTGTCTGCATTTTGCAGATGAAGAGCTGAGCTACAGAGGGATGGAGACTTGCCCAAGGTCACACAAGAAGCCGGTGGTAGAGTTGGGAGCTGAAGGCTACTCTACTCGATCTCATTTCAGTGCCTTAAACCCTTTTTTTTTTTTTTTTTTGCTAAGTTTTATGCTAAAACAGTCATCTGCGAGGGAACTCTGACTATTAGATTGCTGTCAATTTTGACATTTCCACGCCTGGGAGGTTAAAAAAAACAAACAAAAAACCCNCCGGGACTTGGAGACGGCCCCAGAACAATGGCAGCTAATGAGAAAACCAGCTGCTGGATGGAGCAAAGCAGTTCGTTCGCTGGTCCCTGCGACTCTCCGGCTGCTGAGTTTGCTCGGGCTCAGCGGGTTTTGCGCTTCTGGTTTGGGAAGGTCACGGCGCAGGGCAGGGCAGAGAGAGGCTGCTCTCCTGCGTGGTACCTTCAGCCAGGTAGNCGCTCTTGCTCAACCGCGGAGCCTAGCGTTGTCGAGAAGCGTTTCGGAGCACACGGCTATTTCAGTTCTGTTTCGTTTTTCCTTACTAGAAATCAGTGTTGCGTTTCGACCGCTAAAGGTATGTGCAACCGTGGTCTGTAAGCTCAGTCACTGCAAGGGAGTGCCGTGCTCCCCGCCGCCTGCAAGACCTTGGGAGGCACGGTCGCCGGGGAGACACACGCANGGAGGGGTGTGGGGTTTTTTTTTTTTTGGGGGGGGGGGGGGGACACACACACCATAACGTGTGTATCCCGGAGCACCATTTCTGGCGTTTCTTTGAGGGCAACCGTAACTCCCTGAATCTCTGTAAGCACGAAGAGGGTTCGCTGGCAGGTTAGGGGTCGCGATGGATTAGAGGGGTAGGGAGTACCTGAAACCCGGAGGAGTCTGAGGGGGGAGTATGGACCGCTGCAGCCATTCGTCCTGCAGAAAGCTTCTGCAGTCGAGCAGCGCACCCGCTTGCTCTACTGTTGCCTCCTGCTCCGTCCCGAAAAGCAAAGCCCACCCGGGGATTCCGCATGGGAAGTAAGAAAAGAGCGGTTTCTTATCTCCTTGAAACGAGAAACAGCAGTTCTGCGATACTTGAAACTGAATTTCGGGGCTGAGTAGGAAGCTGCCGACATCCACATCTGACTTCCCTATCCCACATCAAGATACAATCCACCCTGGTTCGCCGAGGGTGTTCATCCCTTTGAAAGTATCCTCTCGGTAGAAGCAAAGTCTGTCCGCAGTTTCTGCTTGCCTTCCTTTAAAATGTGTATTTCACCTCTGTAACGTGCAGGACAACTTTGCTGAGGATGCAGCCCTGCGCTTGATAAACCTGTCAGGCTTCCACTGCACTTCTGGAAACACATCCTCATTTGATATTTTGTCCGGCGGGATCGTCTAATATTCCCCGAGCTTAAATAAATGTACTGCTCTCCTAAGCTGAAGAGACGAAAGGGGGGAAAAGAGGGGGGGAGAGAGTAAAAAAAAAAAAAAAANAGAGCCCCTGAAATCTTAGTCGAGACAAATTAGTTTACCTGCTCCACCCCTCCTGTCCTTTAACTGCACCCGCTGTTGTCCCACCCGTGTAGCCTCGCTACCACGACTGTGGTGTGGATCAGAAAGGTGCGGATTAGGAAGGTGTGGGTTAGAAATCCGAAACGGTGACCTCCAAAACGTGCTGTGGACTTCTCCACACCCCCACAC